>JBBMOY011223654.1:0-16001 GCA_037951405.1 Platydemus manokwari | reverse complement strand
ACTTTTTTAATCTATCGAGGAGAGCTGGATATTTATCAAAATTATTTTTCTGCATCCGATGCATTCTTCCATCTTATCTTAATAATTTTAGCTTCGGACTTTATTTTTATAATTTGAAAAATATTATTTTAATAATGGCTGCCATATTTTGAAATCTTTTTTATAATTTTCCATCGTGTTTTCAAATAATCGATAATTATTTCAAATCAGCGTTTCAATATCTAATGGAGGAAATCTCATCTATTTATGGAAAATCTAACTCGATAAGTTATTCCCAATGGAAAACATTGAAAATCCAACAAAGAAAAGATTTTTTACATTTGACAAGACATTCAATGAATTAAAAGAAATGTCAAATATTACTGCACGAATATATTCAAATATTCGAATGAAACGAAAATATGTATCGATTAATAAAAACTTAAAAACAATTATGTGAATCAGATCGAATATTCATCTCACCTAACATTGAAATTACTTATTTCCATCAGACTAAGTGAACATATCATGAATATATCCAACCAATGAAATGTGAGTAAAAATAAACACACATCGATAAATCATATAAATTTGAGTGAAAGATTTTTCTCTCCCATTTTTAATGTTTTACTGGCCTCTTGTTATTTTCCTTGCTGATATCAATGCTGATTCGATTTACCGTGCCGTGAATTCTTGCGTTTTCAATCCATTACAATCTATATTCATGAATTCACGGCTACAATGTGCATTGAAATGTGATCTGGCTGAATGTAAAGCATTTCAACACAATCGAAACCAATCAATGTGTCGCTTGTATTCATTTCGCGAAATATGTCAGTCCAATACTGCATGTCTCAATGTGACGATATTTATCAATAATCGATACAATAATTTGGTGAGTTCTAATTTATTTTCAAAACAAAGGCTGAGTTATATTTCAGTTTGAAGGGAATTCGACTGGCGTAGCTTTTCAATTGTTGGGTGGAATAAATTGGAAATATGGTGATGGGCCTCCTTCGATATTCGAAATTTTTAAAGGAACTCAAGCTATGCCACTCATTAAAGGTGATTGGAACGCGACTATCATGGCTACTAGCACATACATGAATAGCAGAATAATTGCTCTGCCAAAATATGAAATGGTTACCGATCCAGCAAAAAGTCCCTTGCGAAAGATGTTTTTAAATTATTTAACCGGCGGTAAATGTATCGAATACTCTGAATGTTACTGTGATGTCTTCGATTACGAGAATTGCACCGGAAACTCAAGCCTTGTTATCGGCATTCCGCACTTTATGCCGTTTAGCTCTGACGATTTAATAAAATACGCTTCGACGAAAAATTGGAGTTACATTGTGGCAGGCACGTTCTGGATGCCTGGAGTATCGCTAAGCGTAAGGAAACTACTTAATCACTACGGAATCAATCCAATCAATAAGAAAGACAGCACAGATTGGATGATAAGAGGAAATATTTGTCGAGATATTCCAAATTATTAAAGATTATTTAACGCGACAATTTAATAATAGATTTGTTTAAATAGATGTGATTATTAATAAATTATAATGATTATATATTGTGTTTAATTTGATTATTATTCTTCAAATTTTGAGTTGGCCATGCGATTATTTCTCAATGGACTGGCTTCTGTTAAATTAATTCATTGTCAGTTATCGAGTGATCGATTTAACTTCAGTTATTTCAACGCTAATCGCAACCTTCAGGTGTATATTTTGTGTGTAACAAAACCCTGCAACCAATCAATGCATTTTAACTTTAATATTTACTTGCTCTCAAACAAATTTAAATGTAACTAATTTAGTGAGTAACAAATCATTTCTATCAATCATATTACTGCCATGTTGTTCTTTATTCTGATCTTTAGAATAGATAAAACATTTGTCTTGTATTTCCACTCTTATTGTTGTGTTCGTTCTGATTTTCCCTAATCTGTCCTGTGAATTGTGAATTACAATTCAAATATCCATAGCACATATTATTTCGAGAAATAGAGCTATTGGCTGCATTTCACATCAAAGCTAAAGCCATGTTACAGAAACAAAATTTATATTTTATAATTTTATTCGGATAATATTATAAATCGAATAAGCTTGAAAGCAACAAATCAAATTTTACTATCCAATAACTGATTCTCTTTTTCCTTAATTGCACAATAAAGCTTCCCAAATTTTCCACCAGATATGACTTATTGGCATTTTTATCCCAACGATTTGCTCCATTTATAATATCAAAACACCTGATTTTAGAAAATAGGAGGTCATTCTATTTAGTTGATCCTTAGAGGAAAAATTTAAATCAGTTTTGTTCTTGACTGACCAATCAATTTCGTTATATTTTGACTTCATGCTTGTGTAGTTTTTAATAGAGTGATGAAATCTAGAAATAATCTTTGTAACTCATGCCCCAGTCTAATTGATGAAAAAATATTCAATTGGGTTTCCCAAATAACTGTTTATCTTAAGGGTTTTACAGATTATATTACTCAATGAGATTCAACGGTTATGTTTCTTTCTATTAATTTAATCAATAAATCCCATATCTTTATCTTCCCTATTGATTCTTTCGATGCCTATTTTGTGTTTATATGATTCCATCATGAATAACAAACTAAACGAAATAAAACAACTCTATCGATTTACCTAATGCAAATTATTTCCCAACTTCATTCAGTCCCGGATCCAATGAAAATATAATTACTCCATTAGATTAATTTCGATGTTTATGTCAATTATGGCCTGTTTGTTCATTCCTTTGTTTAAAATATTATTCTATAATTAACGAAATAGCCTCCATGGGTTTTACGATGGTTGATTGACAAATGAATTTAAAACGCTTAAAAGCACCGCGGATTTTAAAGCAGATCTTTGCTATTGATTATTTTATTAACTAATTCATTTATTAGCTTAATTGATACGCAAAAAGACTTCAAAATTTGCAAGCTGCAACTCAAATATTTTGCAAATTGGTGTTGCATTCATTGGCATGAAATCTCACAACTTCTCACAATGAAGAAAAGCGCACAATTAAACATCTGGAATATAAAGATTTATCTCTTAATGGTTAATGATCAAATTCCATTTAGAATTTCACTATAAATATCTCCTTCAATCCTTACAAATGCTGATTAATATTTGTTGAATCGGTATGATGATAGAGAACGTTAGTTGTGTCACTGATAATATAAACTCGTCATTGTTATTCCAAAAGCAAAATCAGTATATTAAAATTTGTGATTTACCAAAATATTCCAGACAACTCCCCCAGATGGAAGACAATAATTCTAAACACAGTGAGCACGGCGCTTCTTTTGAAGATTTTGTTTCGAAAATCTTTTTCATTGGCAAAACTTAGCTTTCAGTTGACCATAATCAATCCTGACCCCATGCAGATTTCCTCACTTTTAAGAGCGTCAGTTCAAAGATAAAATCAAATGAATTTGATTGCCTTGTGTATTATAAATAAATATTCGTTTTGTTTCTCTTTCCAGCAATCCATATCGTTAATATGTAACAGTTATAGATTAATCATGTTTGTTTTATTATACAGATATTGTAACTAACACAACTTTTCTAATTCTAAATGATGACCACATCCAATCAATTGATTTTATTACAACAAGCTAACCAAGGAGTCTAATATTAGAAGTTATACCAAAATAGATACAAGGAGCTTTGAGTATGATGGATCAAAAACATTTACGTCTGATAGGTTTTGAACATCAACGCTTTAGATTTGTACTCGTCCGTCAAATAACTTCAAGACGAATGGCAGACTGAAAAAAATACGAAAATGCGGTGTACAGAGACGACAACAGATTCGATATTTTTACTTTGTAAATTCAGTTTCAGTGACTTGTTGAATAGTTTTTCAACTCAGAACTTGTAAAAGGAGCAGATATATGGCCCACTATTTCTAAAAGAGTTTGTCTGATCAAACTAATCCATTTTGATGAAATTCGGTCTGTTTGAAAAATCTTTTGAAAAAAGACAGAACATTCACAAAAGTTGGCACGTATTGAGAAATTTATTGCTGTCAAAACAGTAAGCTCTCTAATGTAATAAAATCAAACTTTGCACATATCGAGAGGAGAAAAGAAATATTATTATTGAGATGAATGCTAAAGAGAGAGATTAATATCTAGAAAATTATCGTATGAAAAGGAAGGCAGTATCAGACAAATGAGATATTGAAAGATATTGAGATTATGAAATCTGGAACCAATTGAAAAAAAGAAGAGGTTCAGCATACAGTCAAGAACAACCAGTTTATTCTATGAAATAATAAGCTATATAGTCAGAGATATAAGATAGCAGAACCAAAAACCAAGTGACTACAAGACAATAATTGTCATAGTTGTGAAGAGGGTGGTCATTTTAGGAGTTTTATCTCGCTCAAAAACAAATTCTTGAATTCTGGAGGATCATAATTTTAGAAATAATTGTCTAAGGCAAGATCGAGCATCTTCCCACTTATAACACATGAAGTAGAGGATTCAAAAACACAGGAATAAAAATTATCTGAAAGAGATGTGGTATACCAGTCAAAGGTTGAATGGAAACCATGTAGATGTGGAAATGCTGTTGGACTTTAGTGCTTCAATTACAATATATACCGAAGAATATGGATGCAAGTAGATAGTCTGCAGTTGAAAGAATGTGCTTTCATTTTATGCGAAAAAAAACCTTTGGATCGATCTCAGATGTAGAAGAATTTTAAGAGAAAAGTCAAAATAATAGAGGTCAATACAAATCTTTCATTTATTTAATTTTTGATTTTTATTTTATCACGTGATCTAGTCTGTTTCTGAATCTTTGAATCATATGAGAAATGTTTGATGGCGATAACAAAAATTTATTGCTATTTATTTAGATGATTATTTTTTTACAAATACATTACTACGTGGGTAACAAATTTAACGATATTTTATTAATATCCACTAAACTTGAAAATCACTCCACAAAATACTGAGACAAATTCGACAAAACTCCATACTCACGAGGAGATTTAAAATTATATATTCCAGAAAAAGCAAAAGATGCCTAGTGAACTCTGGATTTTTTTGTAACGATGATCTGGCGAAAATTGATATGATTCCAATTATCTTTTGGATATATTTTTTTAAACATAGTTATGAAGATGGAAAAATTTATTTCAAAACATTAAAATTTTTCTTTTGAAAATCAAAGTCAGAAATTCTGGTTTTTTGTAGTCCAACTTTTGTATGTCGCAGTCGGCTTTTACAGGCATGAAAATGTTCACTGTGCGCTTTTCTTTAATTCAATCTTCTTGTTCCGCGATCACCCCCCCCCTTTTTCATCAATTACTGGGCTAAAATCTAAAAACACGATAAAGTTATGTAACAATAATAAAACTCATCTCCGTGGCGAAATTTTCTTTTTGATCTAAAATGAAAATGCAAGGCAATATTTATTCTATATCCTATAATCGATTTAATACCTATAATCTATTGAAGTGTCATACTAATCAATAAACGATTAATATTGTTATAGAATTATTGAATGATTTATTAATTTGAGTGAAATCAATAATGTTTTATCGATGATTTCCTTTTATATTCAGGACAAATAGTTCAGAGCAGATAATTGATTATTCCACGTATGGATCTGAGAACTAGAAAGATTAGGAAGTTGCGGCCATTTCGAGTTAAATTAATAATACAATATATTGATCTGTGATAAAAATCAATAAATGTGCAATGAATTTAGTTTAAAAGCAGATAGGTGTGATGAGATAATGATTATGAAAAATATTTAAAAGGAACTGACTCGGGCTTTACTTTAGTGTGAAAACTAGAGGAATAATTTTAAGTTCCAACAAATTCCATTGAACATTGTGGAACGACGATTAAAAAATTATAACGAATCTGCTGTCAGAGAGTGAAACAATTTCGACAATCACGAAACTAATGATATTTATCATTATTGACTGAGTCAGATTTGAAATAATATTGATTGAGTAAATCATGGTCACGGGTTTACGAATAATAATCGTTTTATCGATACGATGAGTTTTCTCCTGAAATTAATGTTGCAATGTTCGTGATCTTTTAATCTATTTTTTATTGTGTTTTTTGTCATCATGTGTATCTCAAAAATTCCATGACTACTTACTTATTCATTCCCCATGACAACACATAAATTATCAACTTAAAAAAGTCTACAAATTGTATATCGATTTATCATTTTACGTGTCCATGTAACGTCATCAATTGATTGTAGAAAATAACATTTCTGAATATTTTTGTTTTCTTTATAAAAATATGTTTTGTCTGACTTGAAAGTATTTCCTTACAAATATTATTTTTCATTGATATTGATTTTACAAATCCTCTCTTCCTTTCATTTCAATTGGATATTAATCAGAAAATTAATTCTATTGGGAGATATATTTGTCACAAGATGAACGAACGAAACCAATCTCCGTGATCTTTTACGATATAATGGCTCCAATAAAAAATTAATTTTCGAAACCGAATATAAGCACTTTAAAACTTTATTTTTCTTTATCGATTATTGAAATTCGGAAAAATATTGAAAATCTCGCAATACAAATCACAAATTGTTCATCTATTAAGCTACAACTCATCAGCGCTGAAAGATAAATCAATCCTTCTGAACACCCTTCAAATAGTAGACCCATTGTAATTGATTTAGTCCATTTTCAGCTTCAGGGCATGTCACCACCAGTTTGCCCATCACCGGTCCACCATCCGAGCTACCATCAAACCCCACGACAATCCGATGTTCCTTGTGCGATTTAATGTTTTCAGAGGTTTTGTTTATGTGGAATTCAGAATTATCGACCTGAAACCATGGGAACATCTTCAATTATTTCAACATTTGTCAAAGAATTGAATCACTTGGAAATAGAATTGAGCTGTGTCCGCAAACACGTTTCGGAAATTCAGAGAAACCGTCGAGCCCGCTTTAATTGTGAAAGGTCCTTGTGGCTTGGGAGCACTTGCTGATCCAATCAATGGGAAAGTGAACTCTCCTGCAACGTTGTTGGATATTGTTAAAATGCCTTTCGATTCTCCAAGTTTACAAGGTTCAAATTGGACTTCAATTTGGGCATCAACGTTCGGTGCGACTGTTATTGATTTATCACAATGAAATTTAGTGTTATCGATCTAAATAAATTGTTCCAATGACATCACTTCAAATTACAAATCATTGATTTTTTACTCGACAAACAAAGTCGGTTTTGTTTTTCGCCCAATTCTTGAAATGAGCAAACAATGTTTGACAAGTTCCAATGCTGGTGTTGAAGATAAGAGGTTGTTCCATCCTTGGCTCGGTACCTGTCAGTTCCATTTCGTAGAAAATGTTTCCTGATTCCGATGAAAAAATTTCAAGTTTTGCCTGACTTTCACCAACCCGAAGAGGGAAAAATTCGAATGTAAACGGAATCTAAAATGCCCATATTCACAATGACAATATTATTCGCTGCCTTACCTTTGTTTGTGGTTGAACTTGAAATTGATTAGCACAATGGATCTCGGTTGATGTGCTGGTTATTTGATAATTAATTACACTAGAGAGCATATTCTCCAACATTATTGAATGCTGCACGGATTGGCGGACAGGGGTTGACAACTGAATTACAGCTGTGCTAGGTGGTTTGAAAGCTTTAACTTGGATTTCAAAGAATAAGTATTCCCCACTGGATTCGTTCAAGAATGTGATCTAAACATCCATTGATATGGTTCATCTATTTTTAGGATTACCTTTAGATGTATTTGGCCTTCTTTTTGTGCAATAATAGTTAATTTATAAGGTTTAGAGCCTCCACCTGTTACATCGACATAATCGAAACCCTTCATTACTAAAGCTGATTCGCTTTTATCAGGTTTCAGAACTTCTTTTAAGACTTTGAATCTCTGAGGTCGTTTTAACCAGTTTTGTACTTCTAAAATCTCAGAGTAAACAGTTCTCGATGGTAACTCTCTATTAATTTTAGCAGTAGCCTTTGGAGGCTCTGCAGTTCCAGTGAGATTGAATAGAACACCAGTCCCATCTGGTATAGCAATAAATACTGAACCTAGATAAAAGAAAATGCTCATTTATCTGAAAATCATGGAAAAACATAAATGCTAATAAATAATGTGACATTTTCTTTGTTATTCATTGGGTTTCAGTAACATTCTACATATTCACAAGGAAACATATTAAAATTATACCTTGATGCTTCTTTCCATCAGATGTCATAGTTAACGGTTTGAAAACGACTTCATAGCCTTTAGTCTGTTGTGGTTCTACGACAAATGTTTCTGATCCAGTCCAATATTCACCTTCTATTATCGGCTTCAATACCCATGTGGCATTTGTTGTATTGCCAATTTTCAACGACTTTATTTCCTGTTGGCGCACAGCCGCATTGAAATGTAAAATTTCTTTGACAGGCACTACATTCTGGCAAACACCAGTAAGGACTAGCGGTATGTTCTTCCATCCCTCTATGGAGCAATGCAAATCCTACAATAATGGTCGATATAGTAGAATAAAGTCACAAGTTACAGAGAAATTATTGATCGAATTAAAATAAGAATCAAATGATAACAATCAATAATTACATCATATCGGATATCAGAAGCAGCTTTGGTTGGCTTAAAACATATATCGAAAACAACTTCCATTCCTGGAGAAATATATCCACTGACAGGAGTGATAGAGAAATCGGGTTTGAATGCCTCGAGGTTCCACTTAAACCTATTACAACCAATCGATTACTGGGCATATAACACAAGAAAAAGTACCTGGATCCAATATCTCCATAATTAATCATGGATAATTTTTTGAAAATGTGACTGCCCTTGGTAACGAGCCCAAATGATATAGATTCCAAATCAAATCGAATATCATGTGCTTGGCAACCACCTGTTATCATAAAGATAGGAAATGTTACTCCTATACTTTCACAATAGACTTCCTCGGTGAATTTTGAAATTCTTTTGTTAGGCGTGAAAGAAATTTGAATTGGTATAGAGTTTTCCTTTCCGGGAAGAATTGTCAGATCTTGTCCTATAAATTGGAGTAGATTAATTACAAAATTACTCAATTTTTGAAAGGCTAATAATAATCTTTATTGATATTACCAATTGGCATAATTCTCAAGACTTCTCTTTGCTGCAAATCTTCGGTTGAAGGAGAAAAAACTAATTTGGTGGTAATAGGGACATGAGTCACATTAACCACCTTCACTATCTTATTAATTTTGTCTCCGACTTTGATCATTCCCAAGTTCATTGTGTGATTTGCAAGCCCCACCGTTTCCAATTTCAGTTCCTCACAATACCCACTAAGTGTTACACAATGCCTAGATGTACCATTGATTTCAAAAACGACGTTCTGCGTGTATTTTCCAGGTTTCCTAGGTAGAAAGGTGATTTCGACATTAGCAGAACCACCCGGAATCAGAACTGTTGAGTCAAAATTATGATTTATGACATCCGTTGGTTCCGTTAAGCATTCAATGCTGACCGATTTCTGACCAGAATCTTTTGAATCTCGATTTCGTATAACAAGTTGCACTGACAGAGGTTTCATTCCTGCACGATACACAAAACAGTGTCCAAAATCATGTTTATCGAATGAGAATTCCACGACTGGGCGATGAATATCAGCAACGATATTTAATAGATATGTGTTTCCATACGAAATGGTCAGAGCCGCCATGATTTTGTTGAATATGGTGGCCCTATTAGCAGCTATACGTAAGTCGCATCTGACCTTCTCTCCAATTAACACTGTTCCAGATACAGGCGATAAAGTCAACATATCGCATAATTTTGGATCGTCTTTCCATTTCATATCCCAGTTAAAATCGTAATTGAATTTCCCATCATTGACAAGCGTTATCCAACGAGTCTGTTCTTCACCAACCTCCATACGGCCAATATTAATTGTGTTAATAACTTCTTGTTCACCTGTTTTTAATAAAGGTAGAGCTTCGGAACTGTGCCCATTGCTATCTTCAATCCAAACAGTGCTGTCCACTGAATATCCCTCCGCTTTTACATTAAGTGTCAACGGGAAAGTTTTTTTCTCCACGTGACATACCAAATTAAAATTTAATATCTGACTACTGGTCGCACAAAATTCAATATGGACTGTTAAGGTACTGTTTGCTGGTATGATACCATGCATAGGTTCTACTCTCAAACTATTGCTGTATCCTGGCGCATGTCGACTGATTTCTTGAAATGCAAAATTGTACGACTGATTATCGAAATTTATCAATTCTATCGATTCTACGGATTTGTGACCAATTAGTAGAACAGGAAATTTGAAATGCGACTTATCAAAGGTGACATTGGGCTCCGTGCATTGGCCTACTATAAGGAATGGAACTGTTATTCCTATTTCGTCGATTTGGAATTTCCAAAAAGATTCTGTGATTCCTACGGATTGAGAGGTGTATTGAAAGGCACACTGAAGGATCAATTCAAATATAAAGTCCATATAAAATAGAAAACTTGGGCTACCTGTATTTTCTTTCCGGCTTCAATGATTCCATTGGATCCCAAACACTGAATCAATTTCTGATTCCTTGGAACGTCGAGGTCCTCACATATCCAATGGTATGTGAAATCATTTTTCGTAGGATTGACAATGTAAAAATATCTGGAACAATGAGATATTGTAGTAAATCAAGCTACAAAATGGAGTTTATCAAATTGTTTTACTTTGCTTCTCTAGAGGTGACTCCGACGACATTCAACTCTATGACTCTAGTATTCGAATTTATGCCGATACCTGCTGATACACCGCCGGGTCCCCTTAAAGTTGGGTCACGACGTCCACTTGTTAAATAATCGGAATCTTTTAATTCGAAATGAATATAAGGTTGAAGAGAACGACCAGATAAAGAAATAGTTGGTTTGGTAGTTGATGGATCCAGATTTTCGATCTCACAAACAATTGTTGCTTTATAATAGTCGACATCCAAGGGATTGAAGTGTACCTTTATTAATAGATATTTAATAAAATCAATCATGTCATTCTATATAGGACACCTCAAATTTTGTTTTCTCATTACATTTGATAATTCCTTCAGAAGGCGCAATTGAAAACGGATTAAACAATTCATCATCATGTTTCTCACTGCTATGTCTACTACTTCTGGGAGTGAATATGTCGTCGTTGTCAAGTTTAATACTCCACCGATATTTTAATTTGATTTGACCTTCATTTTTCACTGAGATTCTAGAAAATCACCAAGAAATTCAGCACACAAATCTTTTTCTTTACCAACCCATAAGTTCTCGTCTCGAAAAGCATCGTGTTTTGGAAATTTATTTCGGTCGTTTTGCACTTGAATTTACAATAATCGATATTCGCTGACATCAGCAAATCAAGACTCCTTGATGTTTCTGAAACTTCGGAATATTTGGGTTCTGGTTCTGTTTCGATGATTTTCTTTTTCCGTGCCGATGACACAACAGATAAATTTCTACAACATCAATTAACGATGTACATTTAGCAATTCTTTCAAGAATTCAATAAAACGAAACCTGTCATTCGGTGCATCAATCCATTTCATGGTTTTTTTCGTGTCGTTCCAGTTGAGTGGCTTAATAAGATAAAAATTATAATTCGACTGTAAAATTTTCTTAATTATTTTAAAGTCATACACACAATCAATAACCAAGGCAACCATCAATGCTGACAATTACAATATTAATGAAATTATATATCCGGTACTCGTATTTTCGGCAAGAAGTATGACTATTGTGTGATGTGAAATATTGTGACCACGGATAAATAAATAATATATTATTTACAACTACATAGAAAGGAAATATTTGATAAATTTAATAAAAACTCGATAAATCTTCTCAAAACCAGATAATTAAATCGATGCTGTGCTTCATGTCGAAGAAAAGACATCTGAATAACAGCGGTTGTGTCAAATCAAAAGGTATTTCGATGGAATATATTCATATATAGATAACCTTTTCTCCGGGCTCTAGATCCAGGAGATTGATTTTAACCAATTTGCACTGTATCGGTTTCTCCACCCATGTTTTATTTGATGCTGAATGAATAGTAGCCATGACAGAAACAGTTTGTCCTGCATGCAAATGGCCTATAGATGGAGTGAATTTGACCGGAATAATATTTCCTTGATTTCCCGTCACTGTTTCTGGTTGAGGCCAAACAAATCTAATGCTGATATCTTCGGAATGATTTGACATGGAAAAACTCATCGTTTTAGGCTCATTGACATAGCAATCTCCAAAATTGAGGATATTATTCTTCTGGGCTTCGATGATATCCTCTTGTGGGGGATGAGGATTTTGTTTTCCATGGCCAACGGTTGGTCCAGGAGTAGAAACGATTGGTAGAGAGATCATTTCCATAATTGGTAAATTCTCAAAGGTTATAAAGTCCTCATAGCCTTCTCCAATCTAGAAATATTATTTCGATAAAACAAAATAATCAATATGTCATCAAAACACCTACCAGTTGAATAATTGTGTCTTCATATTGGTTGTTGACCACCGTTATCTTTATATTGGCGTTATAACGTCCAGCAAGTCGAGGCCGGAATGATACGTTGAAAGATTTGCTCACTCCTACATCCAATGATAACACGAGGTCATGAGGTTGTTTAGCTAAAATGGAAGGTGAAACATATAGTCGGATTTTATAAACAAACTTGAAATAGTATTTTGCTCTACTTCCATGTTTGTATTGTGAGATTCCATGCTTACCCAGAAGGCCGAATCTGGATCGATTACGTCGATGTGAACCTTTATATAAAATTTTTCAATATTTTTTTATAAATTGACTTTTGAATATATTTGAGAAGGAAAATATATAATATATGAGAGAACATATGAAATCGTAATGATAGTTCATTAATATTATTACTAACACGGCAAGCCAAAGATCCGTCATTGTAGAGAACCACATCTTGACTTTGAACACTTCCCAACAGAGATTTCTTAAACAGACATAGATGTTGACCTTTTTTGTTGTGTAATATCGGTTTCGTCACAACAATCCTTGGTAAATATCCTTCACCGCTTATCTCAAAAGAAAGAGCTTTGTTTCGATATGGACTATTTTGAGGAAGACCTTCTATGAAGCACTCGAAATTCGCAGAATATTGCTAGTGATTACATGGGGAAATGAGTGATAAGATCAATAAATGTAGAGTACTTGCATCGAAAGAGGACTAAACACGACACAAGCATACAAACATCCTCTAGGTTCGATCTGGGCTTTTGCAGGTTCAATTTCAAAGATGTCTCCAAACGATGCAGATCCTCGACCGCCTACTGATCCTCGTCCACCATAGAGCGGTTTCAGTGATAAACTTATATCGCAAGGAATATTGTTAGTGTTGTCCAATCGAAATCTGGCTTCTACTTTGCTCCCAACGAGAACATTTGTAAATATAAATTTGTTTTCACTTTTTCCATAGATTCCTCCGGAACAAAGCTGAAACACGTGAAATAATATAAATCCAGTGAAAACTGTACTTGAAACATTTCCTTGTGGATAAGTGCGACTGTATCAACAATTCGATGCTCTTCGAATATTGTACTGAGAGAGTTGGTGTCAATACTTGGAACAAAGGCATCAACAAATATTCTGTATAGATTATCATTTGGATCTCCTCGAGGGTTTCTATCATTGATGTCGATTATAAATGTCTGAAATAGAACCAATCGATAGAAGATATTTTTTTAGTGAATCAGTTTCAAACTTCATCACAGCGACCTGGATTTTCAGAAATGCAGTCTACTGTTATAAGTATGGAATTCTTTGAAGGAATCGTTGCTGATGCGGGGTACAGAATGAAATTACCAGCTTGTAGACGACCTTGACTACCTCCAGCGAGAGCGTTTTCGTTTCTATGTGACAAAATTGAATGTGATTATGAATAAATAGGAAATCAATGGTTTGTGTTATGGTTCATATTGAACGAACAATGAAAGGATTGGTCGGATTTAACAATGAAATTTAAACCATATCATATATCAAGATATTGTGAAGTACATTATTTCTTGTTATATTTTCTAATGAATTAATTAGTTTGTTTATTGAAAGTGGAAAACTCTTCTTCCATTGGTCAGGTATTTTAATATTTACTTTTGTACCTTATCGATTCATCTTGATGAATATTGTAACAAATATAACTCTAATTAGGATTTAATAAAAGGAAAATTATCATCTGAATAATTCGATAATTACCACCTGATATGGATTATATTATTCAGTAAAATTTTATTAGATAGAAGCATCATATAATAATAATAATCTAATAATAATAATTCAATCAATGATTTAATTTTTATATAAGATATTAAGATTAACATAAAATTCGAAAAGATTATCAATGCAGTGGAGATCAATAATGATAACTCGATTATTCACTCACATCCAACTTGTCTGAAGTTTAATTTTACTTCAACATCGATCTATTTTTCCCGTGAACTTTGCCTTTATGATTATGATTTTGAAAACAGCTCAAATCCATTTATGGACACGGGGACATCTTATTGATTTTAATTGTAATTGGATTGGCTAAATATCGGCGCTTAAAAACACAATATTAAACCGCCATGTTATCAGTTACCGATATTTTTTAATGTATAAAAACGCAACTACTAAAATATCCCGAATTTTAAAATTAATCGACTTGAATTTACAAAATAACTGGCTCATAAGTGAAAATTCGGAACTGTCACCATGACAACACCATGATTATAAATTACAAAGACAGCTATAAGTAATTTTGTTATTATTACTGAGATGTTAATAATATTTATTATCATTAATATTATTATTAATATAATAAAAAATAATTATTACTGTTATTATTATTATTATTATTATTATTATTATTATTAATTTTAACCTCAAAATCCCATTTCTCCAAGTAATTATCGATATAATGGTACTCACTGTTTTAATTTCTGTCCTGTGTTTGATTCCTTTTGAACATTATCTTTGTTCATGTTTCCTGGTATTCCTGCAAGAATGGCATTTTGTTTTGCGCTCTTAATATTGAATTTGAAATCGAACTCTCCAAAATTTTCTATCATTATCTGTCGAGTTTTCTTTGTTTGAACTGTCACCGATCCGAAATTGATGTCTGCTTTCGGTGTTATTTGGAATCTAAAAATAGAAAATAAATTATTAATCGATGCGTATCCGTATATTGTCATATAGTTCATTGCAGATATTGATTATTACATTCTCTTAGGTCGGTTTGGTTGTTTAAAATATTTGAAGAAAATTTTGAATATTTTTTCTTGATATTCATCATATTAATATAATTATCATTGATATTGATTTTTCACTTTTCACTTTTATGACTTATATGAGTCATTGTTCATGATCCTATCTAAGAGAACTGTCACACCAACAAGTAGTTGATATGATGATAGATGTGATTCATGATCTTTACCAATCATCAGTATCAAACAACACATTATTTCCTATCATATTCATATCAATTATTCATGTGATCTATTACACGAATTTGATTGGTGGATTCATGAGTTACAATATATTGAAATGAACAACAATAAAATGGGTTTCACAGTCTTATAATGATCATCATACTTGCTATAAAGTGATCTGGCTGATATTCTAATTGGAATGATAGCGATAACTTCACCCTTGTCTGCTATGTTTGGTTCAATGACATGACATTTCAATATTTGTTCATCCTTGATGATTACTTCTTCCTTGGCACAATAAGTGATCTAATAATCAATATCAACAATTGATTTATATTATCAAATCAATTTACTTGGATTTGAATGGCCTTTTCTCCTGCAGACATTTTCCCTTGAATTGGATTCAGTGTAAATAGATTAGCAAGATTGTATTTCTTATTTTCGGTCTTGTCTAGCTCAAACCTATTTTTAGATAACCGATTAATAAAATAATAATAAAAATAATAATAATAATAATAATAATAATAATAATAATAATAATAATAATAATAATAATAATAAT
>JBBMOY011222543.1:0-16022 GCA_037951405.1 Platydemus manokwari | reverse complement strand
ATTATACCAAATTATTTTACTTCATTCCAGCAATTAATTTTATTTAGAATATTTAATGAATATTATTACGAAGATAAATATTTTCTTAATCATCAATTTATTTGGCTTAGACTCAATCAAAAAAATTATAATTAATATCTAAATTTAAAATCCAAAATCAAATACCGTGTCTTTCGTAGTTAGGTCCTAAATATCAGTGACACTATTAGCATCTATGTTATTTCTGTTCTCATCGCATAAGAGAAAATGAACTCTTACACAAACCATAGTTGAGTTAATAATTATTCTAGCTAAGCTTCTGCTGCTTATTTGTTATCAGTAATAATTATTTGTAACCATCTACCATTTGTATTTGTTTTATAAATAAATTTTATTAGAACACTTGCATTTAATTATTTTATTATATTTATAATTTCTAAAATAAAGATTCCAACTACCTTAGTCAGGTTATAATAATATTTATAATATTAATAATAATAATAATAAAATATTTATAATATTAATAAAAACCAAAAACACTAACATTTTTTAAATCGTAACATCTCGTCAATTTTAACATTAATAATTTGAAATACTTCAGATACCATATGTAAAGAAACCATAATCGTAGCCCATCAAGACAACCTTTTCGGGAAATAAAATTGTGTTAGTTTGTCAAATATTTTCAAATTTTAGACATTTTATCTAAATTCTCATGGCTCTTTGATAGGTAAACTGTTTTGTGAATATCAGTCATCAAATTCGTTTAATTTTCTTCGTTTATTTATCTAAATTTTGCTTCTGATTAATAATTGATAAATAAATAAATAATCGATATGTTTACTAGTAGTAGTAATTTAAGATTTAAAGATTGTCTTACCTCGGCAAACAAACCATTTGATTTGAAAATAACTCAGGCAACAAGTTATGCATATGTTGAATTTAAATAATAAATAATTCGAATAATATTGAAACCAATAAATAAAGGATGTAAGAGAATGTTATGATTCTTGAATTTAAAGGCAACTTAATACAACAAGTCAATGTGAGTTTGTTTCAGAGAATTACCAGGTTCTTTGAGTTACTTGTACTCAAGTATAAATGCTTTGACAAGCGCAAAAATTTTATGTACAAAGACTCTACTTTGGTCTTAAATTTTGATCTAGATAATAAAAAAGTTAATAATGCTTAAATGCAATAAAGGCACAATTGTGGAATCTTGACTAGTTTGTTAGAGTTTAGAATAATTTAAGTTCAACTAATTATTTGGAATTATAAATATCGTTAATATTACACAAAACACTGTTACAATATGTATGGATATTTCTAATCCGTAACCTGAAATTTTAAGTTAAATATACCAAAGTTTAAAAGATTTATATGAAGTATTTTGATAAATACTTTTTTTAAATTATCCTATGCAATTGCCTAAGTAAACTGTATCAAGATGTCAGTGGCAAAAAATAAATCAGTGATTAGATTAAGTTAAATTAAACCAAAACATCTACTAATAATTCAAGACAATAATGTAAACAGCTTGTAATCTTGTTATGTAAACTTGTTTGTCCTGGAATAAGAGCTCTTAATGAATTGCTCATAACGAATTATTATGAATAAATTCAAATAGGAATACAAAAAATTGTCGAATGATTGTAGCTAATACAAAGTAGAAGAGTGGTGGAAATAATATCGATAATCTACTTATAGAATTTGTTCTAATGGTTGTTCTGCTAAATAACTAATTTTAATTTGCATGAAATTTTAAAATCTCGTCCTAATAAAGGTCATAATTATTTGATCATCTTTTAATCATCTTTTTTATTCTCTATACTTTGTTTTAATGCACAATCAAATTGGTTTATTTAAGAAATTTCAATCTCTTGTTCTCAGAGAATCAAAAATCAGTTGAGAAAAGAAATCAAGTGCAGTTGAACTTAAAATCTAACTGACCATTCTCAATTTTTCATACAAAGGTTACACGTTTAAGAAGTTTCCGTAAGAATACTGAATGAAAAATTCAGAATAAAGTGCAAGAAACATTACTATAGAGTAGGCAAGTTATAATCACAAGCTATTATGATGTACAAGTTTTTACCATTATATTCAACAAGAGGACACAAATCACATTTCATCATTTAAATTCATTAAATGATTATGATTTTATATTCTTGATATTTGCTATTGAGTAAAAACTAAATTGTTTATCGAATCACAAACTGATTATGAGTCCAAGAAGTTTTACAGGTGTTGAATCCCGAAAAAAAGAAATCACCATTCATTCTTGTTTTAAAAGTAGCTGGTGCTCGGTTGTTAAGTGATGTCAATCATAGTTTTTGTCTTAAGAGTGTAGTACACCATATTTGTTATTAAATGCTTTATATCGAGTATTATACGGTACATTTTCAATGTTGATTTCATTATACTTGTTATATATATTTAGGCCACAAGTGTAATGTACATCATTTATTCTTCGCCTCACACAACCTTTTTGTATAAAGACGATAGTTGTGACAACAGTGAATAAACCTATGTTTTGATGTAAAGTTAGTCTCAATGTATGCAACTATATCCATATTAATTATATTTAATATCAGAGTTATTGATTTAAAACTTTGGTAAACTTAAATTGATTTTTACAAAAATTATAAACCACAAATTATTAATACTACTACTTGATATAAAATTATTAAAACTGTTATTAACTGTTAAAACTACTGTACCATTGAAATCAAAAATAGAATTTAAATACCAAATATAAAATATTAAGCGACGAAATATAAAATTGTACAAAAACACTAATGCATATATAATTTCCACAATTTGAAGAAAGAGTTGATTATAATCTTTTCGATTCAAGACGAGGTTATGATCTATAGAACCTATTCTTAAAATTAAAGCAGAACCTTTTTGTATGATTGAGATACAGCTGGGTAAATAGGTTTATTATATATTTTAGAATATAATTTTAAATTGTAATAAAAGCTTAGTGACTCGGTCTTACAATTAAGAAAACAGACACGAAATCTTCTTCCTTCAAATGAAATTATGGAATCTTAGATTAGCTATTATCATATCTTAGATATGTCTATAATGTGTATGCAATAACTGTAAATGTCCTTGAACATGTTAAAAAATAAATTTTTAGAAAAAATAATTAAAAATTTAATGATCAAGTTTCTTAAACGAAATTATTAATGTTAGGGTTTTTATAATGAGTATATTTATTTTAAGGAAGATTTATATATTTTAATTGAGTTTTCTTTCTAAAGTCTTTAAAACTATTTGATAAATTTATATAAAAATAAAATATAATAAATAATAATATTATACACTCAAAGCGTTACTAAAAAATTTCGTTTTCAATTCGTTGTGCGTCACAAGATTCACAATATTTGATCCACAATGACTATGATAGAAAATAATGTAAATAAAATAACAACTAAATTACCAATAAAACTGACGAAAAACGATGTTTTCCAAAAAAAATAGTACAATATTCATGGGATAATAAATAATGTTAATGGGATTTCTAATGAGTCTCTTATCATTTTGAATTGAGCTTCATTATTTGAATGCCTGTCTATGAGTTAGCAAACAATTTCGAAGAGTCAGAGAATTGAAGCATTGGATTGAAGAATGGAATTGTTTTTAATTCGACTGAAGACGCGGATACACACACACACACACACACACACATATATATATATATATATATATATATATATATTTGTGTGTGTGTTTCATATTTACAGTATTCATATTTATTAATATAAAAATAAAATGGTTGAAAGTTAGAGCAGTTCTCACTGACATTACTTCTTTAATATAATAGATGTTGGACGTTCAGCATTATAACTTATTCAACCGGCGAATTTGTTTAAAGTATAAAATTATTAATAGATTAACGCCTTTAATAACTAACAATCATATTTACCACCAGGCACTGAATGTCAAGTATTAATTTCCAAAAAATGGTTATTAACAACAGTTCGATATCAGCTCTTTTTTATGACTTCGAGTAATAATATAGATTGAAATTAATCTTATAAATACAAAAATTCAACTATTTATAATTGGTCTTATTCATACAATGCCTTTTTTTCTCAATGCCACGTCATTTCAACAACATGGATTTTATTTCAGTCTTTATATGGTTTATATTTATATTTGGCTTAGTCGATTACGTTTCATATAGGTATCGTAAGCTTCTTGGGTCTCAGGTGTAATATATCTATTTATTATTTCCATTCTGCCTAAAGTTCAATCAATAGTATGATGAATATTCTAATGGGAGTTTAAAGATGTTCTATTTAGTATGATTTTAGAATTATAAACTTATACTGCACTCGGTAAATGACGATATTTAATATAACAACTGTGAAGTTGTTTATGAACAATTATTTCAACAATTAACTTTACGCAAAGAAAAAAGTGATGATAATATTACTGAATTTTATCAATAACTTACAATGACATTAACGAAGTGATCTTATTAACAAGAAGATTGTCATTACTGTTTAAGTTTTCTCTGGATTATCGAATGATTGAATATTTTGGATTGTCGAATAGACTTTCGGAGTAGTACCGTAGAATTATAATTGATATCTAGACATCCAGATTCGCATTTCAGTTTCTCATACCTCACGTTTCCCATTTTGGGGTTTGGCTTAATTGGTGCAATCTACATTTGAAACTCATTTTGGAATGTTGGAGTTGTGGATGATTAGCGCAGTGATTTGGATATATATTTTCCCATTGCAGGTGTTTCTACCCGGTTATTTTGGTGTTCGATTCACCATATGAGCTGATGGCACTAGGCGCTTTATCTTCTTCGTTCTCATCATTACCATAGTAGAGCACCAGCCGGTTAATGGTTTTCCAATAATATGAAAGATATGAAATCAATATAGATTTTCACAGACGAATTCTTTCAGCAACTAGTGGGCATGAACTTCTCAAATGAAATAAGTTAATGGCTTGGTTTTGTCAACTAATGCTTTTCAACTATATATATACGTGATTGAATGATCTTCGGCGAGCAATGAATTTCTCAAATAATTCAGTTTTTTACAGAGTCAATAATAAAAAATAAAATAATTACATAACTAAATAATTCACGGAATTATTACGCAACAGATATATACAAATACATTTTATTTCATGTTCACGCCGGTCGCGGATTTCTATAAAAATATTATGTAAAGTGAAAAACGAATGTAAGGAAGATAAAAGAGCAAATAAATGGATAAAAGAAGTGTTGGAAGTTAAAGTTATTACACAAAATGATTTTACTTCTTTGATAATGAAATCATGGTTTGGCAAAATTTATTTCGACTTTTCGCAATTTCTCAAAATTTTTGATTGTTAGTAACGGTTTTGAAAACGTAAATAACTGATAAGATTTTATAATTGTGGTGTAATTTAATAAATTTTGTTATTTTGCTGTAAATTAAATAAATAGTTTAATTTGCTCATAAATTCTATTAATTTAAAGTATACAAGCACTCAATGAAATTACTTATTTGGTTATAAATAGCAACTAAGCAGTATTACCCAAAAGATCTATGAATCAGGAAAATCAAAAAACCTGGAGGTGTAAAATATTTATTATTTGTTTTCTATATGAAATTTTAATTGATTTCAAAAAATATTTATAAAACCCTGAGAAATGATATTGTAATTTGTAGAGTTCAACTGAATTTTATGATTTTATATAAACCTTTAAATGGGACTATGTACAAAAAATATTAACTTGGAAGAATTTTTTGCAAAAGTACTTAATTTGACAAATGATTAATTATATTACATTAATATAATACCATTTCGGTAATCTCGAATCTTTAATTCTACAATCATGATTAAACTTATTAAAAAACCATTATCAATTTTTAAAATAAATATCATGCATCGATATTTGATAACATACCTTCTTTTGAACAATGTAATTAAAAATCCACTGTTATAAATTCGTTACTTGTTAATCATTGAACAAAGTATTTGTTGTTTTAACGAATAATTTAAAAACAACATGTATATATAAAATTAATTGATGATAGTAGAGATTTGTATAAATGGGTAAAGTAAATGAGTAACTTTAAGTATTATATATTAATTAATTCTTGTCCAAAATGTCTCCGAAATCATGTGAATATCAAAGTGGTTAAAAAAGATGAAAAATGACGAGATAAATATTTTTGTAGGTTTTAATTCTCTTTTCATTTTTAATGAAAATACAAGGAATATGATTGCAATATTTATGTAATATTTAGACATTTTACAGTACTCAAACAGGTAGAATCTGAAAAAAATAAGGTTAGAACTTTATGGCAACAAAATCATCAACGAATAATCCAGATGTGCCCAATGCTTATTAAATCCCCAATCCAACTGCTTAAACTCAATGGGATATATATTCACTAATAACTTCACAACTAGGAAAGCATAACAAATATAATTTTTCTTGAATTTCAAGGATATTTCAGTTATTCAAGTCACACCAAAATGGAAATAGGTGAGAATTTATTTTACATAACATAAAATGATCCCAAAAGATGATCTTCACTATCTTCGCCAGAAATATGCATGAACGAATGATCTTCGGAAAGAAATGAGCTTTTCAAAAGCAGATAAGATATTATATTTTTCTCGAACAAAAGTGTTTAAGCTGAGTTCATGTGTACCGTACGTTGTTAATGAAATCAAAAGTAAATTGACTCTGGGTGAATATAGAAATAACGTTAATATAGAATAAAGAATTTGACCTTTGAAATTTGACACCTGCGTTAAAGAATTTCTGGTTTTAGAAGTGTGAATTAAGTACTCTACTAAACTAACTAATTAGCTTATATTGAAGATTTCTGCAAAAAATTTTGTGCGAGTCTTACATAAACTGATCTCACATTTATTATACAATACATATACTATTCTCGTTTCCAAGTCTTTGAGATTTCTACAATTTCCAAACCAACATCTTATAGTCTTTATATTATTATAGACTGTCGTGGAACTTGAAAAGGTTGTCAAAAATATTTGGATATTACATTAATGCAATAAGTTAATAATAATAATTAATAAAATAATAATTAATTATCGTCAAAAACATTTCAAAATCAATACGCTAATATCGTTATGATTTCTTCATCATCAAGATTTCTGAATTTTATGCATGTTTATAGTATAATCTTAAAATTAAGTCTTAAATATTTTAAATTCATATTTTAAAGTCTTCATATATTAACAATCTCTAGGCGCTATAATGCAACTTTTACAAGAATTTTTCGATGAGATTTCGTATTGTATTTTTCATCGATATATCCAATTCATAAATCGTTTACCTTTATAAATTCATTTCAATCTTATTCGAATATTTTAATTTATAAAATTTATTGAGCTATAATAATATTGGGTTCTAGATTACTCCGAATCCTTTATAAAAATAGATTTGTTCGATTGTACAAATTGGATTGTGCATATTGGATATCTTACCAGTTTTATGTTAATTTGATTTTTTTCGTAATTTTCACTCTTTGACAAAAACATTTATACGCTTATTCAATGATTACTTATTTCTTTGGTTTGATTCATTTTAAAAATTAATATACATTAAAAAAGTTATTGGAAAATCAAGAAAAATAATAAATTTATATGTTTTACATAAATATCTGTTTGGTAAGGATTTTTATTCTGTTAGAATTGGTCTCGTTCCTAACCTTGTAAGAAGTCGATTTGTATAAATCGGTCTTTAAGAACTAGATTCCTAAGGAATTTGTCACTGCTGATCAAGTAAGGTTTTTCAAGTGCTGATGAATTTCACGAGAAAGAAATGTCTACTTTAAATCAATTTTCGTCATTTTATTTATGAAACTCTTTAGACTAATTATTCAATTATTTATTAAGAGTCGGAACAAAACTTAATTTTTAAAATCTCATTTATCAGCATCAAATTTTATCCTTTCTAATAACTGACTTTATCACCTACCAATTTGATCACTCGTTATTTTCAAACCTGATTCGGTTATAATCATTAACTTTTTTTGATTAATTTAAGAATACAGATTTATAATTCAGTGTCTATTTTCTTAGGTACTTCAAGTGCTCTCAATTTAAATGCTGCTTCATATGAAATTCGTTTCATAGACTAAAAATGTATATAAATTTAAAACATTTAAGCAAGAATGTATTATATAGATATAATATAACGTGTTTTCTTTAATTAAATTCATTTTTTCTATGTTTACAGATATTTCCATTACTTAATAACCAAAGATTTATAAATTTTATGTAAAATAATTTAATACATAAGGCGCATCCTTAAAATTTAACTAAAATTTGTTTTAAAATGCTTCTTGGTCCGGAAAATACGGTAATCGTATTTACAAAGAAAACAATGTAACAATTTTAAATTCGAATTATTCCTAAATTTCATAAGACTTAATATTGTCCTTGACTACGATCACCTGATATGCTAATCATTGGTTGTTCAATAATATAATATATATTTGACATGTATAGCAACAATATAGAAAAATTTGATATAAAATATATGAGCGTAATAAAAAACAATATTCAAATTAAAATTATTTTAAAAAATCACCAAAATATAAACTAAACAAACTTTATAAAAATAAGTATTAAGTATAAAAATCGTTATTGAACTCACTCAATTGTCAGTTATTACGCTATTAATGCCTATTATTTGTAAAACATCACTGTTTTTATATAATTGCTTCACAAACATCACTTTTACATAATTCACATGATTTTATGCATTTATATTTAATAACGCAATATTATTGAGTAATAGGCTGATTTGAAATTAAAGCGCAATTACAACAGGTACTCACTAATAATTGGTAAGTGATAGTGAAAATGCTGTGGATTAAAATTATTAAACAAATTATTAAATGTTGGCTCGTGGAACTAACCGTTCCTGATAATTTGAAAGGACTATCTAATTATAGCTATAATGTTTGTTGGAATTGACAAAGGTTCAATCAGTAAACCCTCATAATCCTTACAGTTATTATTAACAGTATGTTTTTATACCGTTGTCATTGATGATTGTTATTTCTTTGATGAATAGTTGGATATTTACTATTGATTTTTTATTCTACATTCTCAATCATTTTTCAGTTTTAATAGCAAGGCATTGAAAATGAAAATTTAAATGATGTTTATTACTTACATAGAATTTTTTGATTTTATCATTTTTCATCCCAAATGTATCAAAATCGTAAGAAATAATGTAGTAGGAGTCTTGATATTGATTTTTATGAATTCTTTTCGTTGTTGTATATTATAACATATTAGAAAGGCTTTTGTTGTATCTATTTATGTAATTTGGTATTTCGAAATCATTATTAATCATTTGATACCCAAATCTTATTTCTCATTTAATAAAATTCTAAGGTGAATAAATAATTCTAAGCTATTCAAAGTTCTTTTAATTTACAAGACTAGAAAATTATAAGATATCATAAAAATAATTCTTTCAATATGTCTATTAATAAAGAAATATAACTTCTATACGTCTTCTATATTAAAATTAAAAATTAATTACATTAATCTCTAGTAATCGACGCTGGTAAAACTATTGCCTAGATTATAATTTCATATAACACGCAGCGAATCTTTACAATTAATTATCTTTTAATCTAAGTGTATTTATATTGTCCCATATTTAGTTGTTTTATGCATTTCATGTTTATTGCATGGAAAATCAATAATTCTTTATTGAACCAAAGATCATTACATTAAATAACTTATATTGCTTTGGAAAGTGATTACAAAGATATATCTGGATTAATCGATAAGCCATACGCGTTATTTTTTAAAAAATTTTGGATACAAAATCAAAAAGTGATCTAGATTTTGTCCATGAAATTATCTTAATAATGCATCAAAATTAGTTCTGTAGATCATACGCAGTCTTATTAAACAAAATTTACTATATATGGCTTAGTCTCTAAACACTTTAATCACCTATATAAATATATACTAGTTTGAATTAACATTTTTTAACAATTATTAGATTGGCATTGATTTTACATTCGTAAATCGCATTTGTAGTTATTATTTTCAACTCTAGGAAGTCATTTTTATTTTTATTATGATGATGATTCAAAGTTTTGATGTCTAAAGTATAGAGGTAGAATAGTTATACTCGAATGTTTTTTCTATCGATATCACGAATGATATAACTTTATTATAAATATCTTAATGATGTTTATGACAAATAATGTAATGAATCATAGCATATAAATATATATATTGTAACCTGTCTATAAATCGAATGTTGAAGATTCACGAAATTTGGTCAGATTAGAGTTAAAGTTTGATGTTCACCGATAAGCATATATTTTTTATTAGTCGATGTCCAATATAAAATATTTAATTAGACGATATATGCATTAAATTTATTTCATTGGGTTCCGAGATTTTGAAATAGAAAAATTTTATGTATTGTTAATACAGGTTCTTGTACAAATAGCTCTTTATTACAATCTGGTTATTGGAAGCAAATATTATCTGAATTTGATGAAAGAGGTTCATTTGTTGAAAAATTGACTGAAAAATTATTTTTGGTGAATAGGGTTTTCAAACATTATGTAAAGAAAATATTGTTTAGATACTTTTGATCGCAGTGCTAAGTGACAACAATTTAATAATCTCATAATTATCCACTGTGCTGTATGTCGAAGGTAGAAATCTCGTTTTCGACGAAGATTGATTTATGTGTTAGAAATAAACTTTTTAAATCAAGTTATATTTCCGCAAAATTAATGTAAAATATCGCAACTTCCTTTATGTGCTAAATCCGTTTAGATGAATATCATGATTGCATTCAACCATCAGTGCGATGAGATTTATCATTGTATTGGTTTATGCATATTTATAAATTCAGTTAACTTGGTTTTATTAGTATTAAAAAGAATTTCAATTATTTATCCAATTGATTTTTCTTGTGTTTATGGTTTACACTGAGAGATTTTTATTGATTGAGAATTCTTATTGTGATATATCCATGTATACTTGCTTTCTCGTTGATCATGTATATATGTTTGTGTTTACCAACTGGCATTCTGAACCACTGGTAAACATTATCCTCATCAACTAAAGGAAGCTAAGTCTATCATATGAGTGATATTGTCAACTTTATAGGGATATTTTTTTTACCTTAAATTTTAGATGTATTGTTTTTGCTTGTTGAACGATTTGGTGTACTCTTTGTTAAATGTTCTTCCCCGAACTTCAAATGACATCAATGTCATCAACAGACTAAAGTTGAAAAAGCAACCCCTAATATTTTTGGATTTAGGATACTTGCAATGGATCAATGTAAAACATTCAATACAGGAAAGGGCATCCTGGCTTAATTCCCCGCAAAATATCGAAAACAATAAGTGATTCATGCTATTTGTGATTCATATCTACAGCGCCATTAATGTAAACCATATACTGAAAAGATAATCAAATGGAATATATTTTAATACCCAACCAACAAATTTGTGGAATCACTTTATTTGATTAAAATCCTTCTGTTAATATAAGGCAAAATTTGTGTCATAAGCAACTTTTCTGAAATAGCAGCACTTTTTTGAGTTAAAGTCATGATGACCTCTCGCTTTGACAAATAATATATGATTATAAAAGGTTTTGGCACGTATAATGACATAATATAAAGGCTGTACAATTAATATTTATTAAAAAATATTGTAGTTAATTTTATTTGTTGATTTGATGAGCAGAATTGCTATGATGACAAATAATAATAATATGAATTACAGATACAGAAGATTAAGAGAAATATCGTACTATATAGTGACTAGTTTGAAAATTAGTTTGAAAAATAAGAAATGGATTATGTAGTGTACACATATTTGCCAAGAAGAGAATGAAAAAATTTAATTACTACTTTCTGATTGAGTCGTAGATAATTTGTTATTTGTCGTAGGTAATTCGCTGTTGAACATTAGAGAATTTAATCACTGTCCAAGTTGAATTATATTATAATATTTACGTATGAATGCAAATATCGATTAGTCAAATTAAAGGGTTTGTAGAATTTATGTGCCTTAGCTTTCTTGTCGAATTATTATTATTAATGTCTGCTGGGGTTGCCATTTATAGATTTTATTTTTAGCGTTATTGTTTTGGGACATTATTTCTGTTTTTTATTTTTGTAATGATTTTATCGCCGTAATTAATTTTCATTGGTATTAAACATATAATTTTATTTATTATGACTATTTCATTTTCTCAGTTGTTATTATTTGCTCTTTTTTTCACATTTTTAATTTGTTTGCTTATTATTTTTAATTAATTTACTTATTTATTATTTTAATTTATTATTACTTCCTAATTTTATTGTTTATTCATACTCCGCTTTGTGCTTATAATTCAAGCATTATCTAAGAAGATTTATTGACAAAATGAATAATTTATTGGAAGGATTAGTTACCTCCAAATATTTAGAATATTTAGAAATTCAATGAAGCATAAATAAATTATGTAATATAAGGTAAAAATTATTTAACTTATTTAATTAAAGTATGGTGTACGTATTAATATTAAAACTCACTGATAATAAGAACGAGTGAATTTGTTGCTAAAGTTACGGATGATTAAATTTCATCAATTAACTGATTCTTAGCAGACCAATGGGTTGCGGGTATTAAATACTAATATAATACAAATATTATCAGAACAAATAAACTAAAAATAAATATTGTCTTTGTAGAAATAATTGCACTTGGCTGCGATATCTGGTAATTTTATCCTAATTGTGTTACTAGTAATGGAGCCATTTTTTCACTGGTATAATTAATTATATTTGTTTTTGAGAAGACTTTTAATTGTTTATTGATGATTTACCGGCTCTCATTGGATCTCTGTCGGGTAATTGCCAATTTTCTTTTTTTGTTTGAGTTAATTCAATGGCTACCAATGCAATATTGAATTATCGCGAGAATTGCCCTTATCTTTGTTTCCAATAATTATCTGTTCTTGTTCACTTTGTTTAATTTCGTCATATACCTTAAGACAAATTTTTATACTGTTAATTCGAAGTTGTCGCTCATGTGTAAACTAAAGGCAGTGTTGGTTTGAGGATACAACTCTCTATTTTATCTACTTAGGTTTGTAATTCTTTATCTCTAGATATATTGTAATTATTTATGTTTTGGTTTTAAAATTCTCTGAATTTAGTTGAAATTTAGCTTTAAAACCCTTTTGTTATATTCTAAATGATTTTTTATCACAACTAGCTCATCGAATTTGATGATTTGTGTTATTGGTCAAAATTTGATAAAGTGTAATATGTAAATTATGATGACGACTCGCCATTAATCTGATTACTTCCAAATTTTAGGTTGCGTGTATAAATCACTAAAGTAAAGAAAAGAAAAATTAATAACTTACAAAACAATCAATGGCTAGATATAACATTAGTTCAATAATAAAATCACAAAATTAAAACTCAATGTGATAATGGTAGTGTTATGTACTTAAGAATGTCTGTAAGAAAAAATACTAGCTTGGGGATAATAGTACCGACTTTAGTCCAAAGGAAAGCAGCGTATAATCGAGTTTTTATTTTGAAAGATGTGGATAAATTGTTTCCATAATTATTATCTTTAAAATGACCGTGCAAATTACGATCGAAACTGAAATTAAGTTTTCATTTGTTGCAATAAGATTTATGAAAATTTTTGTTTGTTTTCATTTTATCTAACACTTTTTGTATACTGGCATTTTAATATTTATTTTTATGGACTTTTAACCGCAGTATTCCCAATAACATGCATAGTGGTTCTCTCTGTTTGCCTCAGTGAGACTTGGATGTTATTTTATTTATCAGACCCGTTGAGATTAGAATTGGCAACCTTTCAAATGCCATTGCAACATGTTCACGTTTTAATGATACTTTTTGTTTTGATTTCCAACATAATTAATAGCACCCATAATTTGCGAAAAACTAGACAAATGTGTAGCTTAAAAAGATGGCAAACATTCGTTACGAATTTTGCCATGTAGTTTAAATAATTTTTATCATTTTCGGATTATTATGTACATATTAATGAAAAATGAAATTTTTTTGTCTATTAAATTGACTGTGAATTGTGTTTTTTAAATTATTATTTAATATTTATTTTATTCGTCCTTATTTTATTTAATTGAGTTATCTAAACTTACTTAAAATGTTTATTTTGTTTAAATTCACATATAATTTAGTAGAGATAATAATATATGATTTGTACATTTTTTATAAATATTTTAATAGTCAACAAAAGTGGAAGTCAAATAGCCACTTCAGATAATAATCAAATATAAAGTCATGATAAAATATTCAGAAATGTTTTTGGGATCTGGAATCATCATTGGTATTTGAATAAATAGAATTCGTAGATTGGATTTTCTGGGGTTCGAGTTTTTTTTACCACAAGCATCCAATTCCACGGTCAAACTCTTTCCCCAGTTCTTTTCTTTTTATCCCAGTCCTTTTTCAGGCTGGGCCACTGTCTTCCGGTGATATGAGTCTACATTGGTTTCTTAAATTCCATATTCTTTAGACCCTGTTTCTCTGGTGTTTGGAGTTTGATTGTATTTGTGTTCCTGTCTTGCGTTGCCATTTCCGTTTCATCAATTTCCCCAGTGCACCATATCAACTGATGGTAATAGATATTTTTTAATCTTCATCTTTGCTCGGTCTATGGTTTCCTAAAAGAATGTACCATCTCTTTGTATGAAATTAATGATTTAAATGTTAATGAGGTTTGAGCTTCACAATATTTACATTATGCTAGCTTTATTGTTTATTTAATTGAGTTTTAAGTTTTATAATATTTTCATTAAGATTGCTTGCTTTAATGAGCTTTGGGCTTTATTATGAAAGCTTTATTACTAACAGTATTTTATAAAATTTTGACTTCAAAGATGTTTGAATTTATTTTAGTGTGTGAAGAAATGAGTAAACACTTCCTTAGTGAGCTATTTAAATATTTTCTGCATGAATTCAGATAGAAATGCTTTCACTCCCTGAACAAATTTTGGTCGTAATAGTTTTTGTGTGAATGAATAAATTGTCTTAATCTTTATAAATATTTATATAAATCATTGTAGTCACAATGAGTAAATTTTATTTGAAAATTTTGGTGCGTCTTACTGTCGGTTGACTGCGCTTATATAGCCTGTTTTTCCTTACTCATAATGTTATAATAAATTACTGATTAAAAACACGATATGGTATAACAACAAGGATAAAATAAGACAGCTTAATGCAGAAATTAAACAATGATTTTAAAAATAATTTTAAAAGTATTTTTTGCAGGTGCCACGCTCAAGGTGTGAAGTCTGCCATTTAATATGAAAATAATGCCTAATCAGTGTCGTTTGCCATTTCAAGAGAAGCTATAAAAATTTCAAATGCTTAACACATTGTACACTAGTTTTAACGTTTATAAGGTAGTTATTAAATCAATAGTATTGTAATTATACACCGTAACAATCATGACAGGTTCTGCTCTGCTACTTAAAATTTGTATCAACACGTAGTACTCATTTTTTGTTTCGAACAAAACTATTTAGATAAATATTATTGATTTAGATAAAATCGAATTGAATTAATGTCTTTGAGTGTTTGGGTCTTCCTTTCGTAGTATTTTGAAAAATTAGCTAATTATTTTAGATTTGTTTGATTAAATTCAAAATTATTTAGTTTATCAAGGAAATATTTGGAAATGTTTTTTTAAACTAGGGAATTATTTTCTATGGTTATTGATTAATGTTTAATTTTATCAATTATATTTTTTGTGACGAGTTTGTTGGATTTTCCATTAGTGGATGACACACTGATATTATTGCTGTTGGTTATTTAAATGTATTTGCATTATCAACTTAATGTATTTCTATTTTTATACTTAAGGTTTTCTCGCTTATATTCTTCATTATTGATCATTATTAATGTTAGTATTCTAATATTATGGGATAGATTATTATTTTATAGATCAAATATTTTATTATTATTTTCTTTTCATTATTTTCCC
>JBBMOY011222542.1:0-22675 GCA_037951405.1 Platydemus manokwari | reverse complement strand
CAACTTTTCTCATCATTCCCATTTAATAATGAAGGTTATATATCTTATTCTCTACAAAGATGTTCAGAATTCAACAATAATACTGTGTTCCATCCATATAGTTGCTATATTTTCAAAGGAAATAAATATATATTGGAGGTATTTTATTATTTGAGATTAATTTTAATCATTATAAATTATATTACATTATATATGATAAGATATGATATGATATGATATGATATGATATTATCGATTTCATGATATTATATTTATAAATTCAGAATTGTCAAATGGTTCCATGCCATCCGATCAGTGAACAACATAAAGACTTTCATAAATATAGTCATGATTCCCATAATAGCATTGTTGTTATGATATTAATTTTCATCCCAATACTTATTATTGGATTCTTGTTATATCTTTATCGGCAAAATCTTCTCTCTAATTATAGAATTCGGTCATTTTTATCAAGCATATTTGGTCGATATCAACCAGATTGGTTAAGATATCCAAACAGTCGTCCTCCAGTTGGAACAGTTAGTGGAATAGGATTTGTCAATCCTGTTTATACTCCACTCGAATCCAGATACTGAATGTGAGCATTCATGATTCAATACATACAATTTTTCTTTCATATTATCTTGAAGCAAACCAATGAAAATTATTTTTTACTGGGTTTTACAAATTATTTTATCGTAGACGCTACTTGAATTTTCTGCTATTTGGATTGTGGTAATCTATATTTCACTTTGTTGTATTGATAGTATATTTTATTTTTTGTTTTAATGTTGTTATTATTATTATTATTATCGATGATGACTGAGGACATTTTTTCTGTGAAAGGTCAAAACATTTTAACATGTGTAAATCATTTGAAATATAAATGTGTGAATAGATTTTATATTTTAATGAAAATAAATATTTTCTTTGTTTTAATGCTTGTTTATGGTTTATTTATGAAATTTGTTTGAGTTTTTAAAATGTTATATACAAGCTTATCATGTGAATATTTGTTATCAAATAATTACAGGTACTCAAAACATTACTATTTGGATTCTTGCCTTTGTCGTTATTTCTTGAAGATAAGAAATCTAAACACTTATTTATTAAAACAAATGGTATACATTTATATTTTTTTAATGTTTCGTTTATTTTACAATTGTTAATCAATTAATATGTAAAATAAACCCACAGCAGTTCATTAAATAAAACAAATAAATGTTAAATTCGAAACAGTCAGATATGCTTTTGACATATTATGTGTAAGAATATTAAAATTGAATTACATTTTTTATGATTTAATTTTGTATAGAATTTAATTTGTTTAAATAATCGTATTTAATCGTAAATACTTAATGTAATGTCGTGTCTTTTCAGTTGGTTTTTGATGTGTGTTTTATAAAATAGTAGTAACTGCTTACATTATGAAAGTGTTTAAAATGAATCACGTTAAATATTGTTTTCTTTAACAGAACAGTTTTGGTGTAGATGAAAGTAAAATTTGATTTGAAAATATTTCATCTAATTATTTTCCTAGTTCTGATCTAACTTGTTTCCAAAATTAACGATATGGTTTATAATAATTAAAAGTATCTATTGTTATAAATGAACAAGGTCATAAAATCAAATATAAAAGTTTAATAAACGTGAATAGATATGATATAAAAATATATAATTTAATAAGACTGAATAAACATAAACAAATCCAATTAAATTAAAAAATAAGGCAATTCAATAGTAAATGAGAGAGAGCTTTTCGATACCGTATTACTAGAAGACACATAAAATCAACACAAAGATAGTTATGTTATTGAATATAACTTTTGGAAGTCATTGGCGGCACGAAAATATCCGGAGTAACGTACACGCAAAGTTACTATGTAAAAAACACAAATTCGAAAACCGTTTCTTGAAATAAGGTTTCAGTCATACTTTCAATAGAAATGTTGGTTGATTACAAATCAGTCAAAAGGATTAGACGTACCAAAGAAATAACCCTAAAAAGGATCGACAGACATAGATCCGATAAGTACATGTGCCGTCGTTCCGATATTAATCCATATTTAGAAGCTAAGAATCGAAAGGCACATACCTACAAATGGCAGCAAGCTCAAATATCTTCCAATTGCATAAGAGATACACGGAAAATTCGAAGCAGACCGATCCATGAACAAATTAGCTCACCACAGCAAAAGCGAGCTCTTGGTTTTAAATAGTGAAGTGGATTTTCCTCTACAATCGTTGTAAAATTTAGCTTTTGTTAGTCCCGTATTGTTTGGAGATTCCATGTGATTAACTGGTGCACGATGTTATTCCAAAATCTCTTTCTTGCACAACTGGGCTTGGCTTTTTGAACGAAGTCTCTTTTTGAAAGGTTTTTCTTGGGTTAATTTGAAATACTGACTGGACATATGTCTTCTTTATATAACTTCTCTAAATTGACAGCCAACTTTCTTCTCCTATCGTTGGACATTGCAGGATCGAGAGTAAAAGACTCTTTCAATTTCTTGCTATTCAGACCCTAAAATTTGTTCAAGAGTGTTCTTCTTTTCAGACACCTCCGTTACTAATTTCTTTACCAGAAGTTCATTAGTTCTCTTCTCATCTGGTTTATATCGTATTGCTGACAAATTTTGAACCTTGTCTTAAACTATTTTGGCATGTGAAAGTTTCCAAAAACCATTTGGAACAGCTTCATTGAAACTGAATTCTTGCCACAGTTGTTTGGTGTCATCTCTCAACATGTCAAACTCAAATGATAATTCCATTTGATTAAATGTAACAAAATCCATGGTTCATCGGAACGATTTATCAGCGTCTTGGATTGATACATCGAAGAACGACGGCTTCGGAATCATAGTACATATTTGACGTTAGTATCTGTATGGAGTCGTGCTGAACTTTTAGTGCAATAAAGGTTCGGGACGAAGTTATTAACTTGTAACTTGCGAGGAAAATTTAAAGGAACAAATTTAATAATAAATTAATAATATTAATAATTTAATAATCATTTTAAAATGAATAAAAAATATTTTAAATTTTAGTAAATTATTTACAATTTAATGCGAAGTAATTTTTGAATTATATATATGCAGCGATTTTTATTATTATTCATATGCCTGATTAAGTTGAGCAATAAAACAAGCTCTCTGGAAAAGATTCTACTTTTTTTAAATGTTTAATTTGCTTTATGTATATAGAAATAACAAAAATTTTCGAAACGAATGCTTCTAAGGAATCTCAAAATTTAAACGAGGTAGAAACCACTAACATAGCAGATATCAGGAATGCATTCCGTTGCGATTTATGAGTTACATAAAGAGTAAGCTAATAAATAAATTCTAATAATTCGAAAGATTCTGCTTTTCTCTTATTACCAACTAAAATTTAGAAATACAGCCCGTCAGGAAATATGAAATTCGTTAGATTTGAGTAGTATCAAACTTGATCTAATTAATAAAGTTTATTTTAAATTTATTCATCTATGAAACTGGCTCTTATTTTTACTTAAGTTTAGAGACGGAATTCTCTGCCATATTCAAGGTTCTCTGCAATTTCATCAGTCAGCAATTTTAACCTGTCAGACTTAGATTTATTACTTTAAGCTAAGTTTCTGCAACAACTCTGTTGACGTCTTCTATTATTTAAAATAATTACCTGCATTAAAATCGTAAAGAATTTAACCCATTCACGTCCCTTTATCAATTAATTGAACTCAAGTGTCAACTACTGTGATTAACATAACGAATGAGTTTCATTGACTACTCTCTTCTCATAATTATTTCAAATGAAGAAAATTCAAATCAACTTTTACTGTTTATTGAATCTGCAACGCAATCACAATAATAATGCTAGCAACAATGCCAATTCAAATTGCGAAATTAGAAGTTCTCTGAGATGTTAAATGTTCTTTTAATGTTCCTCTATTATAGCTTTATCGATAAAAGGCATTGGTATTAATATTGGCCTCAATTACTGCTGCAATCAACCTTGATCAATATGGATATCTTGGATTATATATAACGCATAATTTTGTACGTATGCTAATGCTAGTTTTGTGTGCTATCATTAATATGTTTTCATAGAGTTTTGGTACATTAATTATGTTGAATTTTTTTCTCAACTGCTATCAGATCTACTAAAATCTAAATAGTTTTACATGTGACAATATGTTAATAACATTAATAAGTAAAATTAGTTTAATTAAAACTTATTTTCACACAAAAATCAAAAATATTAAATAAAAGCCCTTATTTTAAAATAAAGAATTTCAATTAAGCCCACACGGCAAATGTCAGTAGAAATAATCCAATCATAATAAAGCGGAAACGAAGCCCGCATTTTCCTTTCAAGTCCATTATTCGCTGTGACCCAGCAACCCTATATAAGGCAGTGACCATCATATGCCGTTTGCCCCATTATTATTGGAAACCACTACATCGTGCGTTGATTGCTGACATAGAAGATCGATTGTTCAATTTGTCGAAGCCAAGCCAAATTCTCCAAATTCTCCTTAAATTATATGCTCTATAGTAATATAGGAAGAGAAAAGAAATATTATAATTCCTTGAGGAAACACCAGAATAACGGAAGATAATTTCGAGTAAAATACATATTACCATATTTATAACGCATATTCTCCCTATTTATCGAGCCGAGCTCGGAAAAACTCTTGAAAATGGCACTTACCCAATGGTCACTAAGGGTATTGTTGATCCACAATCTGTTTCCACAAATTTGCAAATTGAAAAGTTTTCCAACGTTTTCGTGTATAAAAGTATTTCTAAAATCATAGTCGTATAAAAGTAGTAATTTATAACTCTTTTTATTGCGTTGTATACAGTAGGAATAGGCTTAATTGTTAATTATAATAAATATTTTATAGTAAATTGAGTTGGGTATTAATCAGACGGTTGGTATCCATACGGTATCACAATTTTCATCATACTATATATATTTCAGCATCAATCATTACCATATTAATAATAATTTGATAGTCAAATTGTTAAAAGAGACTGATAGATTTCGATCAAATCAAATAATAAGCAATAAAGAAATAAAAGCAATGACTCCAAAAAGTAAAAAATTAATGGCCCTAATGAAGTAAAATAATTTCAATTTCTTTCAATCAATATATTTTAATAATTAATTTATTCAAAAATAAACCATGCCAACCTATCAATCAAATGTCATTGTTGATGATGATGAAGATGAAAAAAGACAACAGATGTTTAATAGAATTGATGAATATATTGAGGATAAATTGAGTAGAAATTACATCCAATTCAATGCCCAAACAACTAACCAAAATAATGCCATGAAACCTGATAACACGAAACAATTGAATACCAGTGCCAAATCGAAATATTCGAAATACAATACATATCTCTATTCGAAAACCGTTCCTAATTCCAGTTTGGAATGTCGAGAAAATACGTTTAAATCTTATGAGAAAATAATGAAACGAGTCAAAGCAAAATATGATGTTGGCTACTATAGTGATGTTGTGACAAGAATGAAGAATTTTCATAAACGTTTATATAAACAGACCAATAGTCAACAAACATATGATGATGTTGATAGTAGTTCAGAGTCTGAAGATGAAGAGGCAAAACATTTAGATTTCCTAGAGTCGATTATTTATCAAAAATCAGATGTACAAATAAGCCCTATATACTGGCAGTTGACAAAATTATTGCGATACATAAGGATAGGAAATGTCCATGCAACACTCTTATGTCTCTGTTATATGAATAATAACAAGCTCAAGTCACCGGAATGTATGAGAGCAATGGAAGACAGTGATGGAATAGCATTATTATTGAATCTTTTAACAGCAAATGATATGAGATGTCGAATAGGATCTTTGAAAATTATAAGAGAGCTTGCTAACATCATATTTTATTGCAGAAATGTTACCTTTCTAGGTGGTATACAGCCACTCGTAGAAAATTTAAAACATCACAATGCTGACCTCCAGTGTTTAGCAGCTGATACATTAGCAAAATTAGCTGTATTCAAAAGAGCTCGCTCAAACATTCGAAGATTTGACGGAATAGGTCATTTAGTTTACTTACTGGATATAGATAAATCATCAAATTCTTCAACACAAACAAACTGTCCTAGTACTGCTCAAAGGGATTCCATGCAAGTCTCCGTTACTCAGAACGCCGCTACAGCTTTGTGGAAAGTAAGTAAATCAAAAAGAAATCGAGTGTGTATGCGAAGAGCAGGAGTAATACCTCTACTAGCAAAACTTTTGAGAAAAGATAACCAAAATATTCTTATACCAGTTATTGGAACATTACAACAATGTGCATCTGAACTCTATTATCGGATTTCTATAAGAACTGAAGGAATGATGCCAATTTTGATAAAACACTTGAATAGCCCCAATTTATGGTTACGCACCCAAAGTGGATTAACAATTTTCAAATGCGCAGTCGATTCTGAAACTCGAACTTTAGTGAGAAATCTTGGTGGTATTGAAGTACTGATAGTTCATCTCGATCCGGAAGGCGATCAGAAACTTCTTTATGCTATCACTGGAGCGATATGGAAATGTTGTCTCTGTCCAATTAATGCAGTTGAAGTCAACACGAAAAATGGTACGAATTTATTATTGAAAATATTGGATACATTACCTAAGTCGTTTCAAATTTACTTACGGCCTCAAATATCGGCTTCCCACACTCTTAATAAATTGGAAAAGGCAGAAAAGATAATGATAAATGTCACCGGTGCTCTTTATGAAATATCTAAATTAGAAGAAGGGAGAAAACTGATTAATGCTAACAATTCTACGAAAAAATTAATCTCACTTTTACAAATGGACGAAGAAAATTTATTGTTTAATACGATTGGCGTTTTGAAAGAATGTGCTAAGAACCCAGAATGTATGGCAGAAATAAATAAATTAGACGGTGTACCTATTTTATTTGCAATAACAAAGCATTCTAAAGCGTTTGTTGTAGCGGCTGCTTTAGAGGCTCTTAAATCATGCTGTACTCATACGGAACATTCTGGAAGTCTCATTAAAACATTGGTCGGCAGTTTGGAATTGACAGTTAAGCAACTGGAATCAACAAATGAAGATATTCTTTCAGCAGCCTGTGCACTAATAGCTGAACTGGGAAAAGAGAGTGATAATGTAGCCATATTAAGTGATCTCGGAGTTGTAAGATTGTTATCAAGATTAGTGAAAACGGACAATGATAAGTTGAGGCAGTCATTGTCAGAAGCTATAGCCGTTTGCTGTGATTATAGAGATAACAGGGAACAATTTGGAAGAGCCAATGTCATAACTCCATTGGTGAACTTTCTCCGTTCAAGTGAAGTATTAGTCCATGCTTCTGCTGCTAGGGCATTGTACAAATTGAGTCAAGATCCAAATAATAGTCGTGAAATGAACCAAGCTGGTGTTTCACATCTGCTTATAAACATGATTGGATCAGAAAATACTGAATTACAACTGGCAGCTGCAGGAGCTATTGGAAATTTGAGGAAAACTGGTATTGAAAATGAAAAAAAGGCAATGATTAAAAAGATGGCAAAGAAACGAAAAGATGTATTAAAGACATAAAAATGGCTAAATCAATATTAATTTATTAATGATTCTTAAATTCATTTAATTGTGATCATATTTTGATTAAATGGTGTTATTTTTATATTTACGATTATTAGAAGAAATTATGATTTATTAATCTGTAATTCTTTAAAATATAAATAAATGATTAAAAATTGTTTTAATATCTTAATCATTTTAAAATATCAAATATTTTAAAATAATATTTTATTTTCGAGCATAAGTGAATCTACTCAAATACATCAATATCTAAATTTGTTATCACAAATAATGATTTTTTAACTTTTAAAATAAAAATTATAATAAAATATAAAATTATCAGAATATAATATAAAAATTATAAATCACCTTATCCCTACTTTTATTTCCAAATTTTTTTCTATTTCACCTTTTAAAAATTTCAACCCCTTAATCCCTAATTTTCACTGATTTCTACATTTTTACATCAAGCCTATTAATAAATTCACTAATCAGGAACCTAAATACAACAAAATAATTTTACTCTTATATTATAATTTGTATATTAAAAAGCGTTGAATTTCTTTATTTTTCGCTATTTTGCTATCATTTGACCATATGTTATGAAATCTCCGACACGATTTATAAATTATAAGCTCCAGTTTTTAAAATTACACGAGAAATAATTTTAAAATGACAAAGATAAAGTTAAATTTATCACTTATGGATTGCTCATTAAAAACAGCATAAATGCGACGGTCATTCTGAAAAAGACAGACGAAACTAGTCAGTTAACTGCAATTGAAGCCTATAAATGAGCCTATATAACAGTGTTAAGGAAACTTATAATAAAGAATGACGCAAACGTATTCAGATGTTCCGTGACATCTTTTGGGTTTATTAATACCAAGTGAATATCAAACGTTCGCTAAAGTTTTCTCTAATTTATTCTCATTCACTTTTATAAATAAAACTCAACAAATAAGTGTTCTGACATTGTGATTGTAATCTGATTATACTAAAATCTGATTGTAATTAGTGTTTCTACTTGTGTGAAATATACCTGTGAAATCGTGATGGAATTTATTCATTTTAAAATATTAGAACTCACGTGTTGGGTTATGTTACAACAAAAATATAATACTTGGCATTATAGGTGTTACGAAGAGACAAGGTCCATGAGGTTTTTTAATGGTAATCTGTCAGAATAATCGATAAAATAGCAAAACACACTAACATTGATGATAATAAAGGCTTATAATTGGCTCCCAAGTAACACAAATTTAAAGCTTGTCACAATTTTAGAAAGCATGAGGTTGGCAACATCGTTGTTTAGGGGTTTTCATTGAATCTTTAAGTTTCTAGATTTATTTGATAAATCTACTGAGTATTTCATTGCTCTATGGCTGTATAATTGACATAAATATTTGGAATTTAATTCGTTTTATATTGGTTGATGTGTTAGTGTATATAGAACGGTGCATGTATACCTGTGTTAAACTTAAAAGAAATTTTTAGGGTTCCAAAGTGCTTTTTCGGTCATTTTGTTTAACACTCTTCAGTTGAATCAAATATAGTTTTGTTAATTTTAAAATTTGTGTTCTTAATGTAGATCAGTTCTCAAAGGTAGTTTAACTACTGTCAACCACTCTTCGATTTGATAATGCATTGAGACTAATGTAAATAAAATAAATAATTATTTGGTGGCGTGTCGTGCCGGAAATAAAAGTCAGCCCAAAAGGACACAACAACATACTATCATTGTATTATATATATTATAACAATTTTTCCATAAAATTCCAATCTCAAAATCAATCAATATTTTTATCCTTTTTTTGAGTGAGATGAAATTCTGCAAAAGAAAAACGAATTTGCACCTTGGATTCCTTGTTTTAGCACTTTAAACATTTGTATACCTACACAAACATAAGGACATAGCAACCAACCCATCACATCAGAGTTGGATGATAAACGACAATTAGAAAAAGAGAAATAGCCACACAACAATACACACATAAGGATTGATCAATCTCACTCGTACAAAAACTAATAATTCCAATAGAAATTTGGAAAAGTAAAGAAACGTTATACAAACATAACACAAAAATTACACACATATCTCTAGTATAAATATTGATGTAAAGATGGCCAACTACCAGTTAGAAGCCAGATTTTGGTTTTGTTTTTGAGTAGTACGAATAGTAGTTTGATTGTATCCATGTTATTCTGTGAGTCGTAATGATTAGTATGCAGATTGGAAATATTATATAGTCTTTGGTTTTTGGAGTCAGTGATTATTCAGTTGCTCAGAAGTAGATCCCAACACTTTTGAAGAAGTATATGGATTATTTTGTATTTGTTTTACATCTCCTAATATATATAGTAGATCAGGCTTCGTTAATATCAATAGCATTAATAATAAACATGTCCGTTTCTAACTAAATCTGACACTAGCCCTATTAGATTATTATATTTCGCTTTAATCTGATTCTCATCTAACTCTTGATTCACATTCATGATAACCTTCTAAATATGTATATCTTTGTTTAATACTATCAATACCCATTTACATAAATACCAGTCAATCACAAATAATAAATCAACAGTAGTATTGAAACTGTACTCCTGTATCCTGTAACAAATACGATATTTTCAAGATCAAATACAAATGATCATATGCATCCACATTCATAAGGGCTATTGCTCTAAACAGTGTCGATAATATATCAACAGTTTTTTTTAAATAGTATTTTATTCATAGTATGCATAAGATGATTTTTTATGCAGTGCAGATGTACTTCGATGTCAGAAGGATTTGAAAAATTTTACTACCGATTTTTAATTCATTTAATTTAATTACTTGATTTACTATTTTATTATAAAAATATTAATAGCACCATCAATATCTAAAGAAGATTATCGTTGTATCGGCCATTCAAAACATTTTATACAGTCGAACTTTGTTATTACCGCCTTATTTATCACATATCAAATACTAATATTAATCATCTTACAATAATAATCATTTTAAAAATAATTCAAATTATGAATTTAAAGCTAAATAACCTTGGCCGTTAAAGAAAATATTCCTTTTAGTAAAAATAATATTGAAATTAATCGATAAATTTAATAAAATCGATATCAATATATTTAAATTTAAATATTTATCGATATTCACCAATCCACAAAGTAATTTAGATCATGGTATGTTTGATAATCGCTTCATTATTATTGAAAAATATTAATTAAATTGTAGAAGGAAATCATTTCCTTGCATATCGGTCAAGCTGGAGTTCAAATGGGAAATTCTATTTGGGAATTGCTTGCCACTGAACATGGTATAAACGAAAGCGGTGACCTGAAAGAACCAAGCCTCCATATAGAATGCCTAGACACTTTCTTTTCGTATTCTCATTCTGGTAAATTTGTTCCGAGAAATCTTTTCATTGATCTAGAGGCAACAGTAATAGGTAATTTGAATATTTTTATCCTATGTATATATCCTATCGATGTAAATGGGAATTTGCATTATTTTTTTTATTATCATGTTAATTATAATGGATTGTTAACGAATAATTAATTAATTAATAATCAATTCTCATTGTATCATTGATCATGTCGTATTTTGATTGGTTATAATCATTCATTCTTTCATTACTAACCTTGACATCACAAGTGAGATCAATCTTATCAATAGACACATCTTGAAACTGGCATATAAATATGATACCAAACGTAGTTTGTTTTTAATAAAACTAGAATATTGAACTGGTTACTTATAGCTTATAATCGACTACAATCATTAAAATATAAATATTTATAATTGGTTGATGGTTTAACCAATGATAATCACAGAATGCACTCTACCATAAAACTTGTTTCAAAATTCTTCTCGGCAGTAGCAAATAGGATTTCAAATCTTAGATTTCATGATTCACTCACGGTTGTATACTAGGTTTTTGTGATTTCAATTTTGGTTCCATATAAACATATTGATGTCCTTCAATTGAAATTAGTCGGACACCTTTTATTCAATGTTGTTTCTGTGAAACTCTTTGTTCTTGATTAATATTTTTCACGATACAAATTTATTATGAAATCTTACTGATAACTTAGTTATTAGAATATTTAATTTTACAGTTAAAAACTTTGCGCAAAATCTAACACCTATAAAATATATTTTATTCTTCTGGTAACCAAAATCATCAAAATTTCACGTTATTATAATTTATATTTATATTTATAATTCTTTTACTTTATATTTTACTTATTTATATTTTACTTATATAACTATATATTTTCAAATATAAAAATAAATAAAATACATAATATTTTTAGATGAAGTCAGAACTGGAAATTACAGAAATTTCTTTCATCCCGACAGACTGATTTCAGGACCTGAAGATGCTGCCAGCAATTTTGCTAGAGGATTTTTCACAGTTGGAAAACTACTTCTTGGAGTTATTAGTCATGAAATTAGAAAGCTCTTAGAAAATGGTGCCAATACTCAGGCAATTTTTATTTTTAGATCCCTTGGTGGTGGGACAGGATCAGGTTTAACATCAGCGATATTTGATAGTTTAGTCGATTATCCAAAATTGGTAAAAATTGAAATGCCCATATATCCCTCTCCAACTTTATCAACAGCTATGGTAGAACCATATAACTGTCTTTTAAGTGAACACTTTTGTATGGAAGACATCGATGTTGGACTTTTGCTCGATAATGAAGCTCTATATGATATCTGTTCCAAATATTTATCTATATCTCAAGCTTCATACAATACAATAAATCGACTTATAGGTCAGTTAACCAGCTCAATCACTGCGTCAGTTCGGTTTGAAAGTGTAATGAACTGTGATATATCAGTTTTGCAAACTAATTTAGTACCTTATCCAAGAATACATTTTCCATTAGCTAATTTTGCTCCTGTTTTATCGGCATCGAAAGCAGAACATGAAGAATTATCTGTTTGTGATTTGACAAGAGCAGTATTTGAAAAAGAAAATCAAATGATGAAAATTGATCATTCATTTGGTCGGTTTATGTCTTGCAGTTTATTTTATCGTGGTGATGTTAGTCCATACCATGTTTACATTGCTTTGAATGAAATCAAAAGAGATAAAAATATAGAATTTGTTGACTGGTGTCCGACGGGATTCAAAGTAGGAATAAATATCTGTCCACCCACAACAATTCCTGCAAGTGAAATATGTCAGACAACGAAAAATGTCACAATGCTTGCTAATACATCAGCAATTGGACAAGCGTGGCAAAGACTCACTCATAAGTTTTATCTGCTCTATTCAAAGAGATCTTTTGTTCACTGGTTCATTGGTGAAGGAATGGAAGAATGTGAATTTACGGAATCATTATACAACATTAGTGCGTTGGTTAAAGACTATGAAGAAGTTGTAGCTGATAGTGATAATAAACCGGAAAGTAATCAGCAAAATCAATGTATTACTGATAAATTAACCTCAAAAGATAATATTAACGTTGGTAATGCAGATACCACCATCGGTGATACCAAAACAAATATACATGATGACGCAGACAGTGATTTTGCAAAGTCATGCGTAAAATATCACGTTTCGGTCTCAGAGCCCAACTCAGCAGAGGTAGAAGAAGAAACAAATGAAGAAATAAAAGAAGCTGATGAAAGTGGTATTGATAATGCCGATGAAAGTGGTGACGAGAATCCAGATGAACAAGATGATGAAAATCCTGATGAAGAAGAAAAAGAAGGCAGCCAACCGTCAGAAGAGGAAATCGAAACTACTGATATGGACAAAGGAAGTTATGATGAAAATCAGAGCTGCAATTTTGCAAATCAACAAAACATCAATGAAATAAATAATTGCGCTGCAATTATTGAGAATTTGATTTCATGCAAAGATCGATCGATGAAAAATTCGAAACATCATTCTGGCAAAACTATCTCGCTTGGTAAGAAGTTTAAAAGAAAATCCACGAGAAAATTGTTCAAAAAACGATTGGGAAATTGCCGATTTAATTATTAGTTAAAACAAAAAATTTTCTCAAAACTTTATAAAATTCTGTAAACGTCCAAAAAAATTAAAACAATATAATTTTTCGAAAGCCAATTTTAAGCTTCTGAAAAAAAGTTTACGATTGGAATTATTGACAAAATCTATCTGTTTAGTCGTCGATACAAAGATAAATTTAGATTTTCTCCCAGTTCTACAAGTTTTTGAGTGACATTATTTTTTGATGATAGCAATCACGAATTTCTTGCATAAATTCATCATTTGTAATTTTTATTTAAATAATTAATGTAATTTAAAAATATACATATGATTTGCAAAACGATGATCAAACTTTATTTAGTCACTGTCAGACAAAATCACAGAATATTGCAATCTAACAAACATAATTAATATTTTTTGTGGATACTTTTTAGTAATATCAGCGTATTTATAGATGAAAAGGCTTAATTTTTATAATAGCATTAATCGTATTTCTAAAATCTTTAAACCAGCCTTCAATTCATTTTTTATTTATTTCACCTAAATTTCTAATCTTCTACATTTTAATAATTATAACATTTATTACAACATCTTGCGTCTATTAGATTTAATAGAAATTAATTACTATCCAATTTTATGAATGTTATGAAATCATGATAAAAGTGAGAGTTTAGTCACGTGTCAAAAGAAAATAATGTGATGGAAAACCACTTAAATGAAAATCATTCTGGATAACAACAAATTTTAATTACAACATCATAAACCAAGAGTATTATATTCTATTTAAATACCTTTGATAAATTCTTAAATTAATGAAGAGTGTTTGTTTAAATATAATAAATCATGGATGAAAATTTAAATCTCTGTAATATATGTACTAAAAACCCGGGTAAATATAAATGTCCAAGGTGTAACTTAGATTATTGTTCATTACCCTGTTACAAATCTGAAAAACATATAAAATGTTCGGAAGATTTTTATCGAGAGTGTTGTATGAAAGAACTAGAAGGAGTTCGTGTTTCTAAAGAAATGAAAGAGAAAATGGAGGATATATTATCATCACAAGCAAATTCAGAGGAATACCCTTCAAAAACTTCACCTGTTGAATCATTAGAAGAAAGATTATATGACCTAACACTAGATGATACAGATGATATTTGGGAAAGATTGACGGATAAAGAAAAAGAAGAATTTTATAAATTTATAGATTCAGAAGAAGTAAAGAAATTTATTAAATGTTGGAAGCCTTGGTGGATATTTAATATGGTTGAAGAAGTTGATTCTAATATTAATGGTAAGGTGCCGCGATTATTAAAGAATATTATTTCGATTGATAAATTAATTTCAAAATCACCTAATAAATCTATCAGATATATCGTGATGAGCTGCATATTATCGTACTCTTACATAACGAGGCGTTACAATGGTGACCATCACAATTTTACTGATGAAATTACAGATATTCTACAAGAAATATGCCCAAATCTCTTTCTCAATTCACCAGCTACATTTAATTCAATGGAAGATGTGATCGGATCATTTGTTTTTAATGCCTCCAATGCAAAAATTCCTCTTAATAATGAATTTTTATTGTTGATTGTTGATGATTTGTTCTATTTTTTGAATGCTGAAAAAACAGATCGAAAATTCATTGCTGCCGCTCTCTCAGATATGCGAGTTTTGTTGAAAAATTCCACAGATAATTTAAAGCCAGCATGTAAAAAGATTGAATTTTATATTAGTTGGATCACAACTAGTAATGCGTTCCAAGGTCTTCTGGTCGATCTGAAAGATGAGCTTGAGATCGCAAAGATGGTTAATTTTAGATTGAAATAAACTTAAAGACTTAATTTATTTTTGCCAACTTTATTTTTAACAAGTTAAGATTTATTTGCTGTTTATACATAATATGTGTTGTGGTTAATGATTTACGCTTATTACAGATCAAAGGTTCGCTATTCAATTCAACTTATAAACCCTTCAAAATAGTTTGAATGATTTAATAATCATTGATTTAAAAATATTTTTTATCTCGGTTAAACAAATTTATGCACAATTTTAATTCTATAAATCTGTATAATATCGATTCAGATGATCTTTTAAAGAAAGCACGAAGCCGAAATATTGATATTCATATTATAAATGTTGTAATTAAATGTTTTGAATTTCATATTGAATTCTATACAAAGCCGATGGTTGATTACGTAGTCGATTCAGACATGGGGACTAATGTTTTGGCTAAGGTTAAGGAAATGGGTTCTAAAACAAATTTTTTAATTTGCTCAGTGTATTGCTAAAATCTATATAGTTTATTTATATTCTTTATAAACATTTTGAATTTTTTATTTAAGTATTTGGATGGTGCATAAGTTTGTACGGTTTTTTACAATTATGAAAAATGCATACTGATCAACAACCAAAACCATGCAATAAATTCCAGATAACAAAATGAATTTATGAAATCATTAGAAAAAGCAAATATCTCAGTTTCAATCGATGAGATATTCTCCGCCACAATCGATCACTTCCTTCCACGTTCTGGCAGTTTGTCTATTCCACGTTTGAAGCTTTATGATTTTTGCTCGAAAACTCTTCAATTCACTTTGTTATTACTTCTTCGTTTTCAGATGTGAGACCAAAAAGATGGTTCGACATGGAGTGGAAAAGATGAAAATCTGTTGGAGCTAAGTGGTGCGAATACGGAGAATGAGGAAGAACTTACCAGCCAAGATCTTCAATAGCCCACTGTGGCGACATGAGGCCGAGCATTGTTATACTGTATCTGCTTCTTATTGGTCCTCTTCGATTTGATTGCAGTGTTTACTCGCTTGAGCAGTTCACAATAAAGTTCGGCATTGATTGTTTGGTTTCTGGGCTAGATTTATTAATGAATAACATCAAATTAGTTCCACCAAACGCACATCAAGATTTTGCGATGGTGAACTTCGGGTTTCGCACGTGGTTGTGATTGCTTTTGAGGATTTACCCAAGCTTTTTTATGTTTCAAATTTACGTACAGGCACCATTTCTCATCAATTGTTACTATCCTGGAAAGGAAATATTGATGTTGCTACACAGCAGACTGATGGCGAATGAGTAAAGATGCAGAAATAGAAACACATTGGTTTTTGTGTTTTTCTTTGAAATCCAAACTTTTTGAACTTTTCCCATTTTCTTGAGATGTCGAGAAATAGTGGTGTGATCACAATCCATGGCCTGTCCAAGCGCTCGTGTCGATTGACGCTGGTCATCATGAATTAATTGGTTTAAAGAATCTTCATCAAAGTAAATAGGTCGGCCTGACCAAGGTGCATTGTTTAAATCAAAGTTTCTATTAGTGTACTGTTCGTTCACTGACTGGTTTTTCTCCATTAAAGCAACAAATTATTCTGGTGGCTTCTGCAGCGTTTAAATATTGATCGAAATAGAAAAGGAGTAGATGCCGGAAATTCTCATTTTTATCTACCTGACACTCCAGTTTAATTATGGTAATGAAAATAAAAGTTAGTCTAAAATGATTTAAATAGATAATTCAGCTGAATGTCTATAACTCAAATCAGTTAAAACAAGAAGTTGATGTGTTTTCTTTGCAACAAATGAAACCGCACGAATTTATGCACCAACCCAATCAATGCTTAAGAAGAATTTAGTTATTTGAAATGAAATATTAAATAGAGCTCCAAAATCGCCTAAAATTTGATTATTTGAAAAACGGATTAAATAAGTTAAATTGCAATTTATTGAAAATTAGCAAGAACCATTTTTTAATATTTGAAGCAAGTTGAGACACTTTAATTTTTTGAGGTACTTCGGTACTCAATACAATTATTTGATAAAACAGGTAATATTAGATTATTATACATGTCATGAGTTTCCAAAGTTAATTTATAATAAAATAAATTAAAATTTGCAAAATAAAAACATCATGTAAAGGTGCCATGATTAGAATAAGGACTTGGTTTAGAAACTATTTTTTTGTCTCTACAAGCCATCCTAAAAGTAAGATATTAACTGAATTATACAAATAAATCAAACATCGCAGTTATACATAAAATTAAGTTATAAAATTACCTTTGTGCAAAAATTCATCATTACGAAAGTATGTCAAAAGACCCCTTTTATTAACTTGAGCCAATGCTTTTATTGAATTTACTGTTGACTCTATTTCACAAACATTTGAAAATATGTTAAGATTAACACCAACCGATAAAAATCATTAATTAATAGTAAGCAGCTGCATCCCTAAAAGTCAAAAGAATAAGAAATAGTTTACAAATATGCAGAAAGTAGAAGATCTTTATTTAAAAAAGCGACAAACCATTCATTTATTGAATTTTATTTATGTTTGTTCACTATTTATGTTTATAATAAATCCCATAATCGTCATAATACTAATGTTAATGACAATAATAACCATTCAAATTAAACTTATTTATCAGATTTGTGTTTGAATAACACATACATAAATATTTTAAATGTTAATGACATCTTATTAATAAGTTTATATATGAAATATATTTTCAAACAAATAGCGTAACAAATAATCACAAAATTATATCAAAAGATTGCCATTTTCAAAATTTAATATGAAATATAATGTTGCATTGCAGAAATAATGAAATTCCCAACCAGGGGATATCTGTTCACCACTTTCAATAATATCATTGTCGTGATCTTATACTAAATTTTATACAAGAGAGCAAAAAATTTGCTATTTCCGAGTCGAAATTTTCAAATAAAGTCAGCATTTCTTGAAATTGTTCTATTTTCATATTTTTACTCAACCTTTCATCAGCCAACACAAAATTGAATGCATCAATAAAATAATTGCGTAAAACAGATGATGATTGGGTTTTCAAATTTGATATTTTTTCTGGAAATCTCACACCAATATCTGTGATCAAATCGTAATAATATTGTACATCCCATATATTTTGTCTCTTCAAATCCAAACATATCCGTTTCATATGAACGCCCAAATGCAAATTATAAAACATAAATGGCACAAAAAGAACATCGGTATCATTTTCAAACTTGTCATGTATTTTGAGAAATTTTTTAAATTGACTTGACAGATCTTCAATATTTTCAATTTCTTGGGAGTTATTGATGGAAATTGTAAAATTTTTCGTGATACAAAGCGTTCTAAAAATTATTGGGATCATTTCCACTGACATAAACTTGCCAGCAAATTTCATTTTAAATTCATAAATATTTTCTTTCAAAAGCATTTCTATTTCATCTAAATATTTATTGATGTCAGACCATGGAATCATATCATTGTGTTTCAATAATTGTGTTTCAACATAATTTACCAATGCATCAAATCGTATTGATTTTTCACAATTTCCATTAATTAGTTCTTTGTATAACTCTAGAGCTCGTGCTTTATCACCTCTATTCGAACATAATTGAGCTAGAAAATACTTTGCAAAATTGTTTGATGATGACAATTTTTCGATTTTATCATTTAATTGTTTAAATCGTTCTTCGTTTCTATCGAATCTAAGTAATACTGTGAAAATTACACAAATGTCATCTAATATTTGATTACTGACACAGTTAAGATTATCAAGATTTATATTTTTATACAATGAAGAGGCAACATCATAAGCCTTTGCGAATTTCCCAGATGATAAGTAACAAAAAATTAAATATATATTAGTTTGACTAACAATAGGAGAAAGATGAAATAGAGTTTTATATTCTTTCTCTAAATCCAAGGGATTTATTTGTACAACTTCATTAGGATAATCATCAAATCGCTTTAGTGCTTTCTCAAATAATTCGATGGCTTCATTGCACAAGTTAATATTTGTGTAAATCGATGCAATCTCACAATAGAATTGTGCCGTTATTTTCAAATTGTCTTTGTTTAATGCATCATAAATGGCTTCAAATTGGATATATAAACTATGAAAACGGTTAATGCTATAATCTAAATTTTCTGTCTCAAAACACCATAAATTATGCACTAAACCGCGATTTCTAAACATTTTTATAATTTTTTTACTTTCTGTAACCAATGGAGATAAAGTAAATTTAAGCAAATAATAAAATTTTGTACGATTTTCTTCTACACATTCAGACGAATTAAATACCTTTGCATTGTTACAGATATTCAGATTTTCCATGTCCCTTAAAGATTGAGAAAATACAGCTATTATGTATTGTACAATATATCCTTGTTTACGTCTTAATTTTTTTGTAACATTAGATTTGATAATATTCAAAAGAAATTCAAAATCTTCTTTCCTTGATTTAAGTTTTCGTTCAAATTCTTTTTCTTTATTGATTACTTCTATTCTCGCTATTTGTGTTTGACCAAATTCATTAATAGATTTCATATTATTTATATTTAACTCTGTGGGATAACAGTATCCAATGTCTGTATTCAAATTCTTCAAATAATTTTGATATTTTTTATCGAGTTCTAATAATCGATTTTCAAATGATTTTATATCTGTTTTATTTGTCATTTTCTTAAACCGATTTTTTGCTCTATTTATCAATATATTTAATTCATGTCGTGTTTGTGCATCTATATTTCTCTCGAATAATGTATTCATCAGTTCATTGACGACCTTATGAAATTTATCAACTTCGCCATACGAAAAATTGATATGACATTGATTATCACAACTTAAATGGATTTCATCAATGACTTTATTCAAATGTTTAACAATATTGATTATCATTTGATTGATTGATCGGTATTTATTTTCGAATCCAGATCTAATTTTCTCGTGGTGATGAATCAATTTGTTTCTCATTTCGACAAAATATTTGAAGTTTTTTACCAAAATCAGCTCAGTATTTCGTTCTTTCTCGTCAAACCATTCACGAAACATTTCACCAATGATGCAAAAAACACGTGCAAAATAGTATCTATCGCTTAATAATGAGAAATCAATTTCATCAATTGACTTTATTATCTCTCTCATATGTGAAAAGATAATCATTTCGTAATATTTTCGAGAGAAATCCACTATTTTGTTTACTGCCATAGTAAAATCGCTTTTTATACCAATTATTATCTTCGTGTTATTTATCAATGGTTTATGATCCAATAAAATATGAACAATCTTACTTTTCAGATTACAGAGATCTCTTTTCAATCCTCTTATTTCGTCATTGAGAATAAATGAATCAACAAATTCTTCACTGAGAAAAATAATTTTTAAGTGATAAAGTTGTTCAAAACATATTCCGTCTTTGTTTATCGATTTGCTTTTATTTCGTTGAATATATCCATATCGATTTCGAATATATCGATTGTCACTATCTCCAAGATCGTTGTAAGATATTTTTTCAGTCAATTCGCCAACTGTGGACAATGTTTGTTTGATGTTTGATCGATCATTTTCATAATGAATAATCGATTGTAATATTTGTTCAAGGATTTGTATATCCTTCTTGATATCAATTTTCGCTTGTTCACTGCATTTGTCAAACCAATTATCGAATTCATCTAATTGATTTTGTTCTTTATTTAGTCTCAAATCATTGAACCTGGAATGTTCTAAATGATTAACCTGAAACAAAAAAACAATGATTTTACATTAGGTCACAAGTTAAAAATTATTTAAATTGAAAAATATTTATTTTATTTCTGTCAACTTAATCATTTGATTTTGAAAAATATAAAAATTTCGAATACATTTTCTGTGATCATTACAACACAAACACTTCTTTTTATTTATATTTAAAATTTTACAACATTTTCGATTTAATAATTAAAATATTCCAACTTTACATTGAGTACTTCCTTTATTTTATCTTCATATACTCTGTAATTGAATTTTGTTAATGATTTAGTTTTAAATTAGAATAAAATTTAATTTTGTCAATAAATAAGTTACCATTTATCAACAAAGTTAATTCCGACATGAGGATGTTAACTTCCATGAAATTAAATTTACTAGCTAATCATGATATTATATATATATAAGTAGTCCATTCAAACAATCTCATATAATGAAGTGATAAACTAATATTGATAATTGATTGTTTATTATAACCGAGAAGAGATGAAAATAAATATCCTTGTAAATTTTTAAAATTATTTTGGTAGTTATAACTGTTATTTATGATTAGAAGATTTCTATTTTAAATTTTATTAATTTGGAAACCTTTATTCATAAATACTTGCATAGTTATCTTCTTTTAAAAAGAATTTTTTCATTAACTTAGCTTATATTGTATTATATGAATTTATATATTCTAAAAATTAAAAATAATATTTTCATAGAAAGTTTAAGTGATATTTCATAATTTATAACTCGACAATCATTTATTCCACTCGATCCAGTTTCACATGTTTTGACAATGGATAATAAATATTTGTTGATGGTAAACATGGTTGAATTGATTGTTGAACATAGAATAGGAATTTTCGATGTGTAATAGTTGAGAATACTATTAGATCATATTATAATATGTTTGGTGTGATGCTGATCATTATAACGGTTATTGGTTTTATATCTCAAGGGTTCGATTAATGTAGTTCCAACAAACATGGATGGTAAACATTGATTAGGTTCATATTAGTGTAATGAATTCGGAATTCTAGATTTTAATTTCTTCATCAATGATGAATGTTGATCCAAATATTTATCAAACGTTTTCATTTGTGGCGATAATATTATTAAATTTATATCTTTATGTCGATTTGTTGGGTGTATTACAAATCAACCAAAGGGTCACAAGAACCCAGGAAAACCCTAAAAAGGGTCAATACACAAAAACCCGATAAACGCATGTGCCATTAATCAACCAGATTCATTGCAATGTTAATCTATATTTAGAAGCTAAGAATTGACAGGTATATACCTACAAATGGCAGCAAGCTCAAATATCGGTCAATGGCACAAGAGATGTAAGGAAAATCTCGAGTAGATCGATTCACAAACAAATTTAGCGAATTGAAAACGAAGATCCGTGACATCAAGCAGACACATCCAATGGGTCTATAAAAGAAGTTGAGTTCCATGGATTTTTACCAGTCTTTTACCAGAGCAATCCATCAAAAAGTACTCGCAGATTGTCAGCTGAACTCGATATTCCTCAGACATCCGTTGTATGACACCTTCACGCTCTTGGCAAGATCAATCGGCGCTGTCGAGAAGTGCCACATGAATTGACTGAAATTCAAGCTAAA
>JBBMOY011221431.1:0-16029 GCA_037951405.1 Platydemus manokwari | reverse complement strand
TTATTACCGTTGTCATTATCATTATATGTGAAATCTATTGATTACATCATCCGTTATGATATGCATATCTGTTGTTGCTATTACTAAGCGCCTATGTCAGAGAAATATTGTTGACACCTTATTTTTTATCAAACAGGTTTCTATTTAATTATAAATATTGATCAAAGATAATTGCTTAATTTATCGGCACTGAGAACATAATTGATGATGAAGAGCACCATTAACAAATTATCACCTGCTAGATTTAATTGAAATAAATAACTTTTCATACGATTATTTGAAAACATAAATAATTTTCACATAACGTAGTACATAATAACTTCTTAGAAAAACATAATAAATCAATAAATGCAGTACAACATTTTGGATAAAATGCATTTTGATTTTGTACTGCGTTTATTATTGAATTGTTATTGTGAAAGTTTTGACGGAGTTTAATAGCAAAAATACAAAAACGTTTAAATTAACTGAAATTAACCTTAATAAATATCGCATACACTATTATTTTGAATGGACATTCTTTATTTCTCTTAAAGTTGCATTATGCTTCCCTCACACAACCTCTCAGATGTCATCTAAATAATTGAACCACGTTACTTTGTTTAGTCTTCTTTTGAATAGGATTTTTACCGTTGAAACTGGTTTGAAGTGACCTAATTAAATGAAAACTTGAGCTCATTTCGTAGATTGTATCTACCAAAGCATCCCAATAAAATTGTAAAAAACTTGTGATGTGTTGTTAAATACAAATAAAAGTGCTTAAACCTTCTTCTTGCCGTATATGTAAAAAAATAAACTTTTAAAAAATAATTAAAAAATTCTAAATAAATATACTTATAAATATTCTAAAAGAAAATCATTAATGATATGCTTAAATCAAAAAATAAAAATTAATAGAATATTCCAGAACGATTTGTTTATATTATGTACGATTATATTATGTAATAACGTGACAATGTTTGTAGGAATATTATTAAAGAGCCTTTTTGACAACAATGTCCAGTCTTTTTGGTTGGTAACTTGCATATTAATCTTATCTTTGTGTGATTTTCAGCAATCAGCCTTTTTGATTACTTTCTATTCTGTTTTTGACTTTTGGGTGTCGATCTCGTCTTGTGTGATTAATAATTGTGATTTGTGAAGAGGTTTACCCATAGTTGTTGTGATTACTATTGTAATATTTAGATTATATAGTTTTCAGGTCTAATTGTTGATTAAAATCCAACAATTTTTATGAGCCTGACTTCTGAACAAAAAGTAATAGAGTACAGCATGAACGACGAACAAGAAATTCTAAATCCAATATATCAAAATTCTAAATTGTTTATTATTTTAATTAATTCATTCGTGTTTTTATTAATAAATAATCTCGATTTGAGATAACAACTTGTAATAAAAACAAATAAATATAATAACGAAAAATTTTCTTTTGTATTTTTCAAGCATTATTGCGCTTCCAAAAATACAAAGTTTTTATTGTAGCCGTTATTTTATACTATTTTTACTGCCTTACGAAATGTCAAAATAAAACCTGATAACATATTCTTATCAAAAATACCCAACAAAACATAATTTTAGAATTCTTATTATAGAATTAATAAAAGTTAACTCCAAATGAAGTTACTGTCAAACAATAAATGTTAGCAAAGGCTTAATCCTGTCAAAATGCTGGCTTTACTAGAACTTTTCCATAGCATACGCAATGTCTTGACGCACTGTACTAAATGCTATACAATAGGTCTACTCTATTATATTATAACTATTCCCTTCATTAGAACTATTCATTTCTTACTTGTTATAACGCTATTGTGAATTTTGCACTTAATTATTTATGCAAAATAAACTTATCAAATACAGTACTAATATTTGATTTGTTATTACTATATCATTTAACTTAGTCATTAGTCATTAAGAAACTCTTAGTTTATATTACTTGTTATTTATTATTAATAATGTGGACTATTTTTTATTATCCGATATTACAGTGATTTCTTTGAAAATACAATTGTTGCCCATAGGATCTAGATTAATAAACAACTCTGAAATGCTGAAAATGGTAATTTAAATCTCAAAGAATCACAGGCTCAACTTCTCAGCAATTACAATTTAAAATCGAGCTACAACAATAGTTGATCACTCAAGACGGGAATTCAGAATATAAAACAATAGTAAAGACTGGCCGTCAGGAAAATCACACAGAAGTAACAAAACAGAATGAAGGTTATCGATTAAAAAGGGTTGGCAGATGCTCGTCCATACATCGATATGTTGGCAAGTTCTCTTACATTTCTCGTGTTATTGGGGAATATCGGTGTTTCTTGTCATTTGCTGATATGTCTGGTTTTGCGGTATTTGAGGATCAAATCATTTGCTTTTTATTTGAGATATTCAGGATTGATTTCAGTTGGTGTCTCCCATTCATGAGATTAGTTATAAAGCCATGAATTATTTAACCTGTTTCATCTCTCGATCTAAACATTTGGTAATCCACTGATTTATGGATCAGGTTATGTGGAGCACGAATTCATAATATCTTGTCAGTGTTTGTTAGTAGGTTTTCTTTTTACTTTTGTACCTTTGACTCATCTTGGCGTATATTACTTGTTGTTACCAAAATTGATGATCGAATTATATATATGAATTAGTGTTTTAAAGGCATCTGAGTGGCTACTGGAACATCTGTTCATCGTACATGCCTGTATCAAACCTCTCGGGACTTTTTCATGGTTATCTTGCCTTAGTTTTGTTGTACACTAAACAGTAACCAATCACGGGCACAAAAATCAATAATTACTAATTATACTAGGATTTGATATTTCTTTGACTCTGCTTTTGAATCTTAGAATATTGTTTAACATTTTAATATTTGAGTGTGTATTTTGATTAATTGGCTTTTAGTCAATAAGACATTTAACATTTTAAATCATTTGATAATCTAGCAACTGGTCCGAAATAGGAAACGACTTATTTCATAACGTTCATATGGTAAAGGTGTTTGGTATGGTGATACGAAAATACCAGTGGCCGAAGTAGCCGTGTTTTTTTAAATCTTTGTGGCCTTTGTAGTTTTCTTAATTAGATCACTTTATCTGTAAAGAAACGTGCTATAATAATATTTTTCAATAAGTATTTGCCGGAACTTCTTTTGTTGACTAATTTTCTTTATATCATCTCATTCCAAGGTGTAACACATTTCTGTATGATTAACCATATGATTTTTTATTTAATTAAAAAATATAAATATTTATTTTGCATAAACATAACAGTCTTCACGATGGGGTGGCACAAGTCCTCATGTCGACTTTTAAATTGAATTCTGAAGATTGAAATTTCTGATATTCTGATTCGAGATTTCTTTGTTTGAAGTCTTCTCGTTCGCTTTGCAACATTGCCGAGTAACTCTATTATACATTTGTTGTTTTGGCTGACCAGTGCTAAAGATTTAGTACTCGATCTCAGCAGACATTCTTTGGTCCGTATTACGTGTGGAAGAAGATGAGTTTAAACATTGTTAACATATTTCGGATTTCTGTATCCATATATGCCATATTTCCTTTCTGATAAATGTTCATATTTCAAGAATAGTTTTATCTTACAGAACTAGAGAGCAAATGGCCAGTACATGATACATACTTTAAAAAAGATTTTTTAAACTTCCTTTTTGATTCTTCAAACGTACTAACATATTTCAAAATGCTTTTTTAAATTTTACTTTTAATATTTTTTTTCTAGAGTTCGATGTACTGATAATTTTTTTATCCTATACCTGTACGAAATTTATTACAAAATTATCTGTTATATTTAAGAATTCCGTTGATTTATCTATGAATTGAAATTAATATGAATTAGATCAATATATTGATAAAAGATTAGCAGAGTCAAATTAGTTTAAAAATTACCAGAAATTTGTAAAAAGAGACAATGAATCCCAATTAAAAGAAATTAAAAATTTAAACCAACTTAGATGTATAGTCCAAACGTGATTGTAGGTAAAGATCAAGAAAGAAATTATATCTTACAAAATGAAAACGAAAGTGAAAGAATACTCAAGTTGTTGGAAAATTTAAAATTATGGTAAAAGTAAAATAAGGGAAACATACTGATTAATGAAAGAATAATGTATGGCATCAATCTCCTCTGAACTAAAATGACTTTCTCTTTTAATTTAAATTCTTCTTATCAGGATTTTTTGAAGTTTATTTATGAATTTTGATGGAGGTAAAATAAATTATATTATGAAATTGTTATAACTTTTAGTAATTTATGGTTTCTAGATAGATTCATCAATGCATCTCGACTCTGATCTACTTATCAACATATTTAGGTTCAGTGAATATTAAAATGTTTCCAATATCATTAAGGCAATTAGTAAAAGTACTTGAAATTAGAGACGACATTTCATTGGAGGTTTATTTAAGAAAGAAAAAACATAATCGTTAACAAAAGTTAAGGAAAGCCTTTGTGATCTTTTAATTTACACTTCTTGATCTATATGCACTTATGAATAACAAATGAGTTAATATTTCTTGTTAATAGCATTAAAATACTTTGCCTCTTTTTCTTCTTTCATTAGGTGATGCCATTTGATAAACAAGATACGGGAAATTTCGAATAGCGAAATATTTATAAATATTAAACTACGTAACTCTCGTCTGCCAATATTTATAAATCGATATGAAATACATAGAATACCTTTGTGTTTTGACAAATTCATATTGTGAAATAATATTACTGATATCGATTAACAACAGATACTCAAAAATCTAGCCGCAGCTCTGGAAGAGATGAAGAGATCCTGATTTTATAAAGTATGGAAAAAATTAACAGATATTACAATTAGATCTAGAATACCATTATTTTTTTTGATACATTTCTAAACTAGGCAATTTTGACAAGACATCATCGAAGCATTATAATTCAATTGTTCTACGTGTTGTAAATATTGGTTTCTACACTAACATATTTTCAAAATCATTACTACCATTTCCTCTCGTATTTAATATTTTGTTTCAAATAAGTTCATCAAATAAATTTGTAATTTCTTTAATATTATTTCCAATAATTATATAATTAAAACGGTGATATTTACTATATAAAGTTGAGACAGTTTATTTTTCATTATCTAACTACACAAGGGTTATTAAATGCTGCTTAATTTTAATGTAATTAGCATATATTTTTCACCATTGCAGATAGAATAAAAGGTTACATAAACAATGAACACAAATATAATGATTAAATGAGATTATGTGACAAACAATCTTGGAAAAACCAGCATAAAATTGGAAATAATTTCGTGAAGAGTTTATGTGCATACATATGAATATAATACATCTATATCAGCAGCTTATCAGTAATTTCTAAATTTCTAAATTACACATTGGTGATTCGATTGACATTGTCGAACAATGAGCTCATAAAAAATACTATCAGAAAAACAAACCAAGGAGTCATCAATAAAAACTTTAAGTCATGATTGAGAACATTTAGCAATAAATAAAAAATCAAACTTGTCACATCAAATTAACACACAGATTTTGGGCTATGAATGAACTTATTTTATGTGAAAGTTTTCATTCTTTTGGTTTATAATTAAGTAACAATTTCTGTTTAATTTCGGGCTTCTCAACCTTCTTTTATTGAGTTTCAATCCCAATCCTTTTGACTTTGTTTGACCGAATTTTATTATATCAAAGTTTAATTTACTTTTTGGTAGCATTTATTATCATCCAATAGGTTTTATAAGAAAATAATAAATTTCAAAAATTTTGAACATAGGAAATATTTTTCAATTTTGTCTTATATTCGACTTAAGTTGTTTCAATGAATTTTGCTTGACATGATAAGGCATTTCGTTAACTATTTATTTGCGTATTAAAATCTCGTATAGATTACAATGTTAACATTTTTATATTTATCACCATTGGACGTAACTACATTGGTTGTATGAATGTGACTGATTTATACCGTATTGAAGTTCCTAATTTGGCTTTAATATTTACATTTAAAATCCAAGAGTAAATTTTAATATAAACATATGATATAATAAAAAAAATAATTTTCAGTATCAAGTTTTTAATGTTTTTTTATTTAAAAGCTTACATAATGACATTTAAATTAAATTTGGAAATACAAAATTAAAATGATATAATCATAATATAAATTTGAATTATAATTGTTATAAAAAAGTAATTTATTAAATGGACGCAGATGTTTTAAATGATCAATTTACGATTTTTTTTAATCATTTACAACGTATTCTGTTTTAAAAATCATGAAAATCAAATGTAATTATTTCAATTTTTAATTTCAAAGATGACTAAACAACATATTTAGGTGGGCCAATTGTAGAAATCCAAGGCGATGAGATGACAAGAATCATTTGGGATTTAATAAAAGAAAAATTAATCTTTCCTTTTGTTGAACCTGAAATTCATTTTTATGATTTAAGTATACAAAATCGTGATGTAACAGATGATCAAGGTAGGGTTCAATTTAATACCCAAATAGTTGGATTGACTTAAAATATAAAACTTAGTCACTGTCGATTGTGCAAATGCAATCAAGTTGTACAACGTCGGTATTAAATGTGCAACAATAACACCCGACGAGAGTAGAGTGAAAGGTGTGAAAAAAGATCGATAAATTATAATAGTTAATTTTTGCTGACTTAATTAGAATTTAAACTGAAAAAAATGTACCGCTCACCAAATGGAACGATTAGAAATATATTGGGAGGCACCGTTTTTCGGGAAGCCATAATTTGTCAAAATATTCCTAGATTGGTTCCTGGATGGACCAAATCAATTATTATAGGTCGTCATGCTCATGGTGATCAGGTGTATATTATTTGTGATAGATTATTATTATAAATTTTATTCTTAAAGCTGTAACTATATCAATTGATATTTATTGATTATTTCCCTTTCTTATATAAGTGGAATGGTGGATTTTACAATAATTATCTCTGCTTTTCAAAGAGTTTTCATTAATTTGCTGCTCAGATATATCGATTTTACTCGTCATTTGTATCTACTTTGAGGGGATGTTGAATACTTAATTTTTATTTTCAATTAAGAAATTTTATTTTAATTTGAAGAAATTATTAAAAACTGATTAATTTAATAATTTTATTCTTTTGGCGTTTTTCATTGGTTAGAAATTTTTTCTTCATCAACCAATCAAAATCGTTCAGCAAAACGAATTCATCGTTATTATCTTTGATATCGAATCCAGAAATTTGTAGAATTTTTTGCTGAATGAATTCGATGACAAAATTTTTAATGGATATTTTATCTGGTGTTTTATAATGTTTAAAAATTGAATAAAATACTCATTTTGAGTTACATTGGTTTATATAAGAATGATAAAAGCGAAACAAATCATATTAAATGGTCACAATATTCACTGCTAAGCGACAATTGCATATCTAAAAATCTGAAAAATTATAATTGTCAAAACTTTGGAATATCGATTATATTAATGGTTTTTGTTCCTTTTTTGAAATGTATTGATTGTCTAATATTTGTAATTATGTTTGTTATTCTTAACAATGTAATTCCAATAATTGTGATTCATAAATTAGTACAAAGCTATCGATTTTGTCGTTCCGGAAGCTGGAAAATTGACCATTAGTTGGACACCAAAAAATCCAGATATTTCACCGATATCATACGAAGTATTCGATTTCGAACAATCTGGAGGTGTTGCAATGGCCATGTATAATACAAATAAAAGCATAAGCGACTTCGCTCACAGTTCGTTTCAATTTGCTCTCGATAAGGGATGGGTTTTGTATTTAAGGTTGCTCAGATTAGTGGTGTGATTTCATTGGTCGAATGTTTTTGTTTCAATTTAGTACGAAAAATACGATTTTGAAACAATACGATGGCAATTTCAAAGACATTTTCCAACAGATTTACAACGAGTAAGATGCTTTATGATCTTTAGTCGATGAACTTTGATAAACGAATTGACTTTGATTTTGTTATTTTATCTTTGCACTTTATCATATTAAACTTTGAATATTTAATTAATGCCAGACATTTATCATTCGTAATCAGAGTTCAAAATGTGATTATTTAGCCATTACAAGGCCAAGTTTGAAGCTAAAAATATCTGGTATGAACATCGATTGATTGACGATATGGTGGCTTTTGCCATGAAATCCGAAGGCGGTTTTGTATGGGCGTGTAAGAATTACGATGGTGACGTTCAAAGTGATTCTGTGGCTCAAGGTAGGAAATAAATATTAATTGATTGATATGATGATCAGTGATGAGTGTTGCTAGAATTTCATTGGTGGATTTTTGAATTCTGATAACGATTGAATTTGAAATAATTTTATGAAAATAATCTCAACTTATCTGATTCTAAATTTACAATAGTTGTGGTTTTATCATTATTATGATAATCCAGTCGAGATTGCTTTAGTGGGGTCGGGATATATTGAATTTAGACGTATGTCGCAGTGAGTTAAAAATCAGGATTTTTACCTTTATAATTCATATCAATTTAACAAATTAAGTCGAGTAAATAAGTCATATTTTTGTTTATCACGTAGCTATTATTACTGGTAAGTAAATACGTATGTATTGATTTTTCCCGCTTATCACGTATATTGACTGTTGGTACACAGTTGCAGTAGATATTAAATTATAATGTTATTCAATTGTAATTATCAATTCGATAATTTGTGTTTTAATAGATACACTTTTAAATATTTATATAATTTAAGTTATCTTTAATTTTTAAATTTGCGATTGCTTTCGAAATCTTACAGAAGTACACTTTTTTAATGATTATTTCAGCCATTTACATAGGCTGAAGAATGTAAGTTGCAGTCTAAGAAGTACGATGCATTGAAGAACACACGGATATATTGAAGAAAGATGTTGCTGCTCATCATAATATGAAACCTCAAACGTTAAACGATTTCCTGAAAAACAAAGAGAAGATAATTAAAACAGTAGGAAAACCAGCCAATGCACAAACGTGTTCCATAAAGAAATGGCATACTTAGATTATGTCAATGTGGTACTCATTATTTGCTGGTAAAACTATTTGATATAAAAATCGTATAAATTGTGGCATTCCAATCAAATTCGAGTTGAGCGGATATGACTGTATTTAAAAAAGAGATTAAAATATAAAAATTAGAAAATCAAAATCAATGAAATGTAATCCAAAAGAAAAGAGTTACAGACAACATGATAGACCATTGCATCGTACATACACTACTGTCTAACAGATATTAGTTGATCAAATAGAAATTTGGAGTTATCTTATCAGATTTAGTAAACCACTGGATAAAAATGTAATGCTTTATATTATGCTAAAACTGCTCTCCATTTCGGGAATTTATAAAATAATCTTCGCAATTTTTTTTCTTTGTGCCAAATGTACTGAAAATGTATGCTCTATATTTGTCCTGATATGTAACAGCTATTTATCTGACATTTGACAATGGCAAACTTTGTTTTATATTACTATAGTTGTGCTCCTATTGTTATTTCTTATCGTTGAATCTCTAGTAAGGCTTTACTTGTCTTCGTTCTATATTTATTTCGGTGATTGGTCTTAACTTAAGTTATCAATTTTTAGTTTTTGAATATTGTTTAGCTCTTTCCTTGTTTTCAAATATAATTCTTTAACCCTTTATTTCAAATATAATTCTATATACTTCTTTTGATTGGCTTCCTGATTTCACATATCTTGATGGCGCATTATTCAATATAAATACGTTTAGAATGTATAATTAAAATCTAAGTAAAATTAATTTTAAAGAGTCTCCTCTTTTGCATGTACTGAGTACGTTGACTGAATTTAATAAAATCTATCATGGATGAATCTTTTCAATAAATCTAGGATTTGGATCATTAGGAATGATGACGTCTGTACTCATTTGTCCGGATGGCAAAACATTAGAAGCAGAAGCAGCCCATGGAACTGTCACGAGACATTTCAGAGTTCATCAACAAGGAGGTGAAACATCGACCAATCCAATTGGTAATTCAATTCGATAGCATTTCTAAATAATTAAATCTGACAAGCTTCGATTTTTGCCTGGACTCGTGGATTGCAACATCGAGCGAAATTGGATCAAAATTCAAAATTGGAATTGTTTTGTCATACCTTAGAAAGAGTTTGTATTGAAACCATTGAAAGCGGCCGAATGACGAAAGATCTTGCAATCTGTATCAACGGAATGAATGCGTAAAAATTATTGCACTTTTTCTCCCGAGTTTAAAGCAATTCGTTTAGTGTGAAACGTTCGGATTACTTGAACACATTTGAATTCGTAGATTTATTAGCGGAAAATCTCACCAAAGAACTGAACTTGAAATTGGTGGGCTCATTATGAATGAAAATGTGAGGATAACATTCTACTGCTAAGCACATTTTTAATGATTTTAGTGTAAAGATCTATTTTTCGGAATTGATTTATGGTGTTGATATTGTTTGTAAGGTTTAGTGTGATCATTTCGATTGATTTTCTATTTATTGACAATAATATGAATGAGACTTAGTTTTAATTATGAATTGAAAATGATTGGTATTCCAGTTCATGGTGATTGTTAGTGATATGAGGATATGTAACTGATATTTCATTTCTCACAGTACAGCAATAAATGATGTGATGAAGCGGCATTAAATATCTGTGGGTTCCAATGAAAATGTGGATTTGAGATTCTATCCAATACTGATGAATAGAAATTGTTACGAAACCGGTATATAATAGTGGGATCATCTGTTTGGGATTATTAAAGAATCAATCAATAAACCTCCAATGTTCAACTAAGGTTATGCGAAATTCAGGGGCTCTTCTAAGGTAGACTAAGAGGATCCCTAGCCATTTGTGTTCGAGTAGTTTCAAGTTAGACAACAGCATAAAACAAGGGACCACATATTCGACCATTTTTTGCATAACATGAATCTTTACTTTAAAAAGCATTTCCATTACCGGTCTTAAGTCCACAGAAATTGATAAATTAGATAGAACATTATTATATATTGAGTATGATGTGCTCACTAAAATTAAGAGATTTGGTTATTATATTTAACAATTCTTAAAAATAAGTAAAGTCAAATTTTTAATGTTTTCATCATATATGCGAGTATTAATCACACGTTATTTTAAGAATCAGATGAGCGGGATGGGGTTCGTTAACGAACTGGATGTCTGTAGTTTTCCATACCCACCAAATGTTGAAAAAAACACTACATTGAATACTCTAATTGTTTGCAAAAAAATTATTTTTCGAAAAATTTTTTTTTAAATTTAGTAAAGTCGATTTCAAAATTACTTTTTTTCAAACAAAACATAAATTACTTCTGAATTGTGAATTATCATTTTAATATTTAATGAATTTATTTTAGTCTTTTTGCAAATAATTATGTGTGTATTTTTTACACTCAAAAATTTCATATTAACACTTCGCTTAAAATTTTTTTGATTTCACGCATAAATAGCAGTTTGTTTGAATCTTGTGTTTGAAAAATTAATCTGCGATTTTTATTTTATAAATAAAACATGATCTATCGATTCCAAGATAGATGTAATCCTGTGGTATTTTTTCGATGTAGTTTTCGATCTGTACTGATCTAGCATAGAAGCGAAAATTAAAAAATGTCACAATTTTCAGTTTGCGCATGGATTCTGTTATTCCATATTCTACTAAAATTATGAGGTGTATATTGTAAAAGAAGTTGAACCTTATGACTTAACATTTTCGGGACCCAATAGTCAGTAAATTGAAACCTTATATATTGGGTGAAAGCTTGATTTCACTGTTGAACAATGAATGGAGTTCTTGTTGCTTTTAAAGAGTAAAATGTATCAAAAACAGCTCAAAAATTAAATGACATGTTACAGAAAACGAAGTCTGGTTTATGTCACTAATAATATGTTAATAAAATATCATAAACAAATAACCGAATATATTTATTATTCAAGTGCACTCAAACATTTATAAAATAACAAATTTAGAACTAATCAGAAAACTAATCACATAAATCTATATCTAAATTGTTCATAAAAATGTACTCATTGTTTTAGTTCTTGTTGCACCTAAAAGTTCGTAGAAAGTATTCCTTTATCGTAGAATTTCCAATAATGAATATAAGAGGATTTATCACAACATTCAGATAGAAAAAATAATAAAATAGGAAACTCATATTCTTTATGATGCCAGAATTGGACAGGAAAATAGGAATCAAATTAATGATATACAAAAGCGTTATCAGAAAAAGAAGCCGACCGAATTTGATGATATTTTGAAATGTTTTAAGATCAATAATTTTATCTTTTTTAGCATCTTTGTTTCCGATTTGTAATGACTTTCTAGCTCTATAAAAGAAAACTATAAAGAGTACTATGTAAGCTAAAATGGTCGTTAACAATAGCAAGAGACACAATATTCCATAAGTTAACAAATAAATTTTTTGTAATAATGTCTGTAAAACACATTCTATGCCACTTCGAATTACTCCATCTAACAAAATCTCCACAAAAGCACAGACTCCGATAATAGAAAACAGGGCAATTTTAATTATCTTCTTATTCCATTTGGTAGTAGTCGGATAAACCACTGCTAATACTCGGTCCAATGCCATGAAGGTTAAAACAAGTGTCTCAAATCCTATTGTTAAATTTCTCGGGGTGATAAATATCAACATATATGGGGATGAATTAAATGTTGCAAATCGAACAATGAAAATGTTCACAAACAATAACACTGACATCAAAATATCTGTAAAATTCATAGATTTCATAATAAAATTGAAGGTGACTCTTTTACCGAGAACTTTCGATCCATTGCGATAGTAAGTGTATGCAAGAATAGAATTTATAATGATCCCTACCGAAAACGCAGCACCGTACATACAATAAAAATCCACACCCGGTATACTTCGTGCGTTGAGATCTTCATAAGAAGAACATTGTGTCATTTTAGCTCGAATCATTTCCAGAACGGTTTCAAATTATACGATATTTCATCCAATGGAAATTCTTCATAGATCATTGGCTTTGATTTATGTTGCTGTTAGTATTGCTTTGCATTGCATTTCATCAAAATACAATCTTAATTGCTTTAAAAATCCGTAAATTATAATAAATTAATTAATCTTCAATAAAGGATTTTAGTTGAGGTGTCTAGAATTTAATTTTAAAAAGATTTTAAAAGTTAACTTAATGACAAATTATTATGAAAAACATTATCATAAATTACAAAACATTAATATTTAAATTCTAATGTAATTATTAAGAAAACACAATTATGCCTTATATTCCGACGAATGTGTTTAACATCGTTATGATCCGAAGGTCTGCAATTTGTTTTAAATAATTAATATTATCAGACGATTTAAATTAAAAAATTATTATTAATCTAATAAGCTAATAATCAGCTAAGATAGTAAAGTAAAAATTCTTTGTTGGTTAAAGTTATAATAGTCTTTCGTAAAATAAAAATAGAATTGTAAAATTAATATTAGCAATTATAAATAATAGGATTTAAATTTTCAAAAATTTAAATTTAAAATTCGATTAACTGACATGGAGTACCCTTATTATTTTCGTCGCTCATGTCTAAGCCAATAAAGTAGATAAATCTAATTTCTAGCATATATTTTTGAGTTTTACATAACAAAGATATTAATAAAACTAATAATGATACTTAATAATGAATTTCACTTCAAATACATAAAAATCACAAGCCATTGGAAATCGAGTTTAGAAATTCAGTTGAAAGACAATGATCGAAATATTTAAATTACAACTTTGACATCTGAATTATTAATGACCAATAAGAAATGGATAAGAATCTATAATTTGATATCATATACTAATTTTAAAATTGTTAAATATTTACCAATAAATTATGTTTTATTTGTAGAAATTAGATTGAATCAAGTTCTCCACGAGAAAGATTGAAATATTTTAAGCAACAGAGCATTACATTTGTCTTGCTTTTGTAAGTGGGCGATTTCACAATGCTTTTGCTTAACTATCTATTTAAGTTTTTTAATGAGTTTTGTTACAAGGATGATGGATCAATCATGCCCCTTGTCAGAGAGAAACTCACACAAAGATTTTGCAATAAATGCAAAAATTTCTAAAATTACTTGGCGTGAAATTAGATAGTTGATAAAGAATCCGTCCTTCAATTTACGAACCCAGATACTTTTGATTTTTAACTGTTCCATTAATATATGATTCAACCAAAGAAAACAGTACGCCAATTGCTACCGTTTTCCATCCTTCTCTCAGTACCATCTTTAGATAACATCACCTCTTATTTCATCATTCCACTGAACTTACTCCGCTTCGAGGAGAACTCCAATTTAAAGCCAATAACATCAAATGAAAAGTCAAATACCTACAAAAATCTGATAAAATCTTACCCGGGTGTCACAATTGACACCTTTCACCATACGTTTCTCTTAATCATTTTTAATAATATTGTAATCACCACAATTCTTCCGAACCAGGGGACCACTTGTAGAACCAACCTATTTCGAAAACTTAGAAAATGACTCGATTCTGGTTTTCAGATTTTTCCTCCTAAAAGTTTTAATTCAAATTTTATTGGTCAGATTTTAAGAGCGAAAAATTCTAATTTTCACAATCGTTTAGAAGTGGAGATTTTTCTGAAGAAATTTTTATTTTTTCACTTTAAATTTAAAATTAATTTTATTTTTACAAAATTTTATTCGATTTATTTTATTATTTTCCATAATTTTAGAAATTCTATGAATTTTTAGAAAATTCTAACGAATTAATTTTGGCATTTCCATAATTAATTACTATGGTAATTTTTAAAAAAATTTTTATTAAAACACTTAAACAAATCTAATTTTTTCTAAATTACATTTTATTACTATTGATAAGCACTTTATTCATTATTTGTGTTGTTCGATTTTAATTTATCTTTATTTTCACCAAAATATTAATTATTTTCCAAAAATATATTAATTAATACATGATGCTACAGAATGTACACCAAAGATCAAGAGAGGACTTGGAATTATAGATTTTTCAAGTTAAAGTTTAGAGACAATTAGATCAAAATGTAAATCAAAAAAATTAAGTCAATTGTAGCGATTAAACATATCACGAGTTGAAATCCTTATCAATATCCTCGCGTTTGTGGAGTTCCCACCATTTGAGCTACAGATTTTTGTGTCATCGAGAATTGTCAGTTCCGCTTTTATTTGTTTGGCCTTTTTGCTTCGAATGGCCTTCTCTGGCTTGTTTCCATCGTTTCCATTCCAATTCATTTCCTCATCCAGCCCAATTCTTTCCTGAGTACTAATGCTAGGGGGCACCCTCCCAACACATGTATAAAAACAAAAATGGCCATGGATTTAAAATAATCATTTATCGAACTCACAAAATAAGCTAAGGAAAATAAACAATGCAGAAATGATTGAAGTAGTAAATCAAAATCAAATGGAAATCAATGGAGAAACACACTAATGTAATCCTTCACTGCCTGATAATCAACCGTTCGATAACCAAGCATATTGCTAAGATCATTGAAGGAGAACCATAAATTATAATTTTAATTTTGCTTACAAAAGTTGAAACAGTTATTTTGATTCTGTTTAAGTATTTAATAAAAGTATTGAGATCATTCCACTTTGTTAATTGGTGAATTTACAATAAATAAAGTTGATAATAAATGTAATAACATGCAACTAAACCGTTATAAGTTGGTGATGGTGACCTCTCTTCAAGTAAAAATAAATCAATAGTAACCATAACTCAACGAAACAAGGAAATAAAACCCTAAGATTACATAAACAAAAATAATTGTTTATTTCAATAGAAAGTCTTCTTCATGTCTTTGTATTTCAAAATTATATTTATAAATTTATTTTAAAATTTGAAAATTAAATACTTATACATCTACTTCGAAGTAAAGATTGCTTAATTGAGTAACATAATAGCAATTTAACAAGTTTCCATAATAGTAAAATAAATTTAGTTGAAAGTAGCTATTTCACCTAAAAATTGAAAATTAT
>JBBMOY011220320.1:0-16042 GCA_037951405.1 Platydemus manokwari | reverse complement strand
TATTTTTTAAATTTAAAGGTAAAATATTAAATAAATAAATTTCTCTGCAATAGTTAAATCAAATAACACAGATATTAAAGCTCATTTAGATATTTTAAAATATTTTATTTGAATTTTTTTAAAATATTGACTAAGTCAAAATTAATTTAAGTATATTTCAATTTATAATTAATGCTGCATGTATTGTATAATAATGATAATGAATGTTTCCCATAGTATTTTTTAGCATTTTTACATCCAGTTGACATAACTAATAATGCAAATATTGTTGACAAATACAAATCATTCGAGATCAAAATAAATAGTTTGTTTATATAATTGTAATATTTTTTAATTTTGAAAATGGTAAGTGTGGACTATATTTATTGACCAATTAATTAATATAATTTTCTATTTCAATCATCTTTTTGCAGAGACCATTGATTTTGCAAGGTCATGAAAGGCCAATAACACAAGTAAAATATAACCGTGAAGGTGATTTGCTATTTACTATAGCTAAAGAAAAGGAACCAAATGTTTGGTTTACTGTAAACGGAGAAAGACTAGGTACTTATGAAGGCCATAATGGTGCCGTTTGGTGCCTTGATGTTGATTGGGAAACTAGGTTTATGATAACTGGTGCCGCTGATGATACTTTAAATATATGGGATGTTGAAACAGGTTTTCTTAATTAATTTTTGTAAAAATAATCATTTAATTAATAGGAACTTTAATTAATAGCATTAAAACTTTGTCTTCGGTCAGAAGCTGTCAATTCTCATATGGTGGAAATAATATTTTACTAACAACTGATAATATTAAAGGACAAAAATGCGAAATGATGGTTTTTGACATTCGTGATAGGACTCAGGTAAATTATAAATAGTTGTTATCAATGAGATTGCGCTAAGATTTAAGAAATATGAAATACTATTTATGAATTAATTTTTTAAAGAAATGCTTCTTAACTTATTTTTAATAGATAGTCGAATCGACTCCGATTTGGCGCAGAGAGTCTCCTAACGATTCTAAGATTACCAATAGTTTATGGGGTCCAATTGATAGTTACATATATACATCTCACGAAAATGGCATGCTTTCACGTTTCAATATGAAACAAATGAACTTTGATGAGAAAGTACAAGTTCACAATGCTACTATCACAGATATGCAACCCAGTCGGGACAACACAATGTTCATTACATCGTCTAAAGATCAAACAGCAAAAGTATGTATGATATCCAATATTTCATAATTAATGCGTTCGTAGCTCTTCAATGCGTATACTATGCAAGTCGTGAAAAAATACAAAGCCGATCGTCCACTTAATTCGGCAGCTATCAGTCCTGATAGAAATCACGTATTGTTGGGTGGTGGTCAAGAGGCAGCCGAAGTTACCAAAACTGCTGCTAGCAAGGGCAAATTCGAAGCTTTGTTTTGTCATATGATATTTGAAAATGAGATAACTAGTGTTAAAGGCCATTTCGGTCCTATCAATAGCGTTGCATTCAATCCCACTGGATCAGGGTAAGCAGATTGTTAATGTTATTGATTAAATGTTGATGATATTTTTAGATACGCATCTGGTGGAGAAGAAGGTCTCGTTAGAATGTACAAATTTGATAAGGAGTATTCTTATTTCGAAATCGAATATTAATGTTGATCTAATATATGTTTGGCTTACCATTTTTCATATTGATTATCTACAATTATTTCTGTTTATTTATTGATTTTTTTAAATCTGCTGTTTTATTGATTGGTTACCTTGTGATCCGGTGGTTCGATTTCTTCCATTGATAACGATAATATCATTTTGGTTGGATCATCAATTCGTATCTTACTTTTTATTCGTTTGGTCTTCATGATAAATTCAATTTGAAACCTGAAAGTAAAAAATGTGTTAACACGCGTAGCGATTATTAAATATAATATATAAGCTTATTAAGATTATTAAATATAAGCTTAGCTTATGATTCGGAGATTATTGCGCTTTTTTATAATGAATGATTATCGATTGGAAGTATTGCGCTAATGGAAGTATCCTGCTAATGAATAAATGTATTTTGTAGTCAATCCTCCAGAAATTCTTTCAAGAAAATGTTAGTTCGTCGATTGTTACGTTGGATATAGCGGAAAATGAGATTTAATGAGTTCTAAATAATCATAAAACTGATTTTTTTGCAAATATCTATTCGTCTATCTATATCTATAAATATCTATCTTGAGATAGCAACACGAACCATAGGAGTAATTTTGTTTGGCCTTAAAATAGAACTTCCTAGCATATTTATTCCATCTTAACGATGTTATCGTACCGAAACCGATGAAAGAATATGGTAACCTGAATAGTTACAATATGTTCACTCTACAAGCATCTAAATCAATGGTTAGTTGAGAATGAACTACTAAATTACTTTTAGAAAGTTTAGAATCAGCTGATATACTTGTCGTATGTAAAGGGTTTTACTCAAAAGAATAAGACAAACTTGCACTTAAAGCCTTGGATCCAGTGTTTTGCAGTCTTACAAAAGGTTGTTGTTTCTGAGGATTCGAATATAATTATCTATAATGTATAATAAATTACATTGTCTCCTAACATGAATATTACTGCTCCGATACACTTCCTAGAAATTTAAGACAGTGGATGTACAACATTATCAGTGACTTTATTAAAAAAAGAATCTTTGTCCTTGAGAAGAATAAGATATGGAAGAATGTTAAATAACGATTAGATAATAACCAAATGTTCTATCAGTCGAGAACGAAGTCGCTTGAAGACTAACTATTTTCAAAAAGTTTCATTTTCTATTAAGATAAATTTTCAAATTATTTGACTCTAATCAAGATAAATGTCGTGAAGAAATTAGTTAAAACGAAAATAGAAATACCTAAAAAATTAATTATTCAAGCTATAAATACACGCAATGAAGAATACTATGAGGAAATAAATTTTATTGAGTTGGTTAAATAGTTAGGTTTTGTCACTAAAGTTATCATAATGTTTAAGAACACACTCTTAAGGGCAATACATTGTGCTGGTATTTTAAATACAATAACAACAAAAGATAGTTGGTTGATATAAAGCGAGTTTCATATATTTAAGAATAGCCAAGAAAGTTATTAATTTAGTACTTAAAACATTATACATAATAACTGTGGATGTATATAGAAAAAAGTAGTTATTGGCTTCTGTATGTGTCTGGTTTATAGTTATGCGATACTCTACATTTCTGGTGATATGCAAATAAAAAATGCTCTTTACTTCGTGTAAATTTGATACAACTAAGCGTGGGTTAACGAGAATAAGTATTATGCAAGTTTTTTTAATACTGCAAATATGTCTCTGGCACTGCTTGTCTTTGTTGGTAAATGCGATAACTAAAAACAAAGGAAATCAAACCAATATAAATAGACAATCAAAACAATTTTATTGAATAAAAATTTTAAGAAAACCTGCGTAAATCTTGACAATTAGAAAAAAACTAAAGTCGGTTTATTACGTCGAACATTAATTTGAATTGTGCAAATTCCTCCGAAAGTAATTTATTATTTTATTTCAATTTCAATGAATTAAATGTTTATCGTTATCATTATTTATAATGATTTTTTAATGTTTAGTAATTTATTTAGTTTGCACCCAGTCCAACCAAATCTTAATTAATTTATAAAAATTTGCGTAAAATCCAAGTCAGCTTTAAAGTTTTAAAAATGAATAGGGATCTAAAGCAGAAACATAGGAGACCTTTCTAACAATATCTATAACAGTGGGATTTTTAATAAATATACAAGCTTATTATTTGTTATTTCATATTCAGTAAATTTTAATATCGTATCATATTATACTATCTCTTGCTTTATCGATTTTATTTTATTGTAAAATTGTATTTTTTGTATTTTATATCAAACGTTTTAACAATTTATATGACAATTATTACATTGCAGAATTCTATAGTTTTTATTATAAATTATTTAAGTTAGACACCTAATTCCAAAGATGTATGCATAATTATGAACTATACAAAACTTGATGTATAAATCAATAATAAAATAAATGATTCGATAAAAAATTATAATTATTACTACAGATTCTGTTTATATACAATGTTCAAATGAGGACAATGATTGAAATGCAGATAAAATTATCAATGCAATATAATACAGTACGATAACTCATTTGACAATGAAATACAATACTTATTTGAGAATAACTAACCAAATTGGAACAACCGATCGTTGATTAATTATATTTGCTTTTATTTATGGTTATATTTTATTGAGAGTTTTTCCTTATAGTCGTGTCACGCAAGAGTCTTGGTTGTTGAGGTGGTTAGGTGTAATGGGTACCTATCAATGAGTTTATAAATTGTTTATACTTCAGTTGAAACCGGCTCAATCCGATGTTTGTACGCTGTAGTTAGAATATTAATGAAATAAATTACTTTTAAATATTAGTTATTAACAACACAAATTAATGGTTAGTTGGTTCCTTTGATAATTAAAAAGCATTATAATTATTTTCCGTAAGAAATTTAGATTTGCAATCATTGTATAATCACAGTTGTCGAATTTTTTACAATGGGTTTACAATTTGGTTTCCAACTCTGTTTAAAAAAATTGTTGAGTGACTATGTTTTTACATTGTAGAATTTTATAAAAAATATTTATTGATTTTTATCTTTGATTAGTTCAATATTTAAAGTGATATTTCAACCTCTTGATTATTCTAGTATTTGAACTTAGGAATTTATGTATTGAATTGTTAAATAGATTAATCTTGATGATTTTCAACCGAATTATTCTTCGCGATAACATTGAATTAATTTTAAAATTCTACTTCAAGATGATACGGAATTAATTAACGTAGATTCCTTGATCACGAGAAATGATATACTCAGTATTCTAATAGCAATTATAAGATTCGTAAAATTCGATAATAAGTTATACTTCGTTCTGGGTGGCCTTTGATTCAGTGACTGTTATTTTCTGTAATGAATTTTTCGTTTACTCTTATTTCTATGTGGTATTATTATAATTTTTGATGTTTAAGTATATTTATCAATTCGTTAATTTTATCTTTATTTTTATAATATTTTTATTCTATATTTGGTTATAACTTTATTCCTTATTCAAGCTGAGTTATAAAGTGTATACAAATTTATGTGTAATTTGTTATTTATTAACTATATGATGTACCCAATAGTATATATAGCTCCTTTAGATTCATAAATCTAAAGTTAAATCATGAAATTCTTTAAAAACATAACAACAGGTTATTTTTAGTAAAATTTTTAGTGCCGGTGACTTCTCTTTCCAATGATGACAACATGACCCTCACCTCTTTCTAAAAACATGATTTACATTAAGTAAGGAATAAACTTTGGCGAATTTCAAAATCTACCGATAGGCAATGTCAGAACTGGGGATGGAGTACCAGCATTTACTAGGATATATTTTTAAAGGTACCATTTTATTGAGAATGTTGCTGACAGAGGAATTAGGCAATTGAACACAGCTTCCATGACAAAAGTCTGATAAATTTAAAATATTCATATATAGTCAGAAATGACTATTAAACCAAAAAAATAATAAATAAACATACAAACTCATTGATATATGAAAATGTGTAAAAAATTATCAATTTCGAAATTCTACTTAGCTGATTACTTACAATCAAACTCTAAGAAAGGAATATTTGTACTAAGAAATATTACTGGATAATACAAGATTCTATCAATATGTTTATAAAGACGCATGACATTGTGAAGAAAACTGATCACGATTCTACTTTTAACTTATTGCGTAAACAATGAACCAAGCACCAACGTCCCTTGTTAACGTCACCGTATGGGTTCCGATATTACATACATCAATAAAAATACAAAATCACGTCATCTTTGATAAAAACATAACTCTTCAAGTGAAATGCAAATTGAATACAGCCGAAAATTAAAAGGAAATTTAGAATAAACTACAAAAACACCACTGGAGATTCCGAGACTTTGAAAGCAGTACTTTATGAAAAATTATCAAAAATAAGGTCTTCATCAGGTATAGAGTTGTCCCTAAATAGACTTTGCTCTTACTTTCATCTTTAACTGATATAAAGTATTATTAATATAAAGGGTATTGATTTTATAATTTTTGTTTATTCACTGTGTCAGAACAGACATCAACTTTTGACTTGAAAAGAAGTAAACTAGAGAGATGCAATTTTTAAAAACCTTTTAATGAAGTGTAATAACAAAACTCAAGTCTACACAATGAGTGAGCCGTTAATATCATTTTCTTTGCACCCGAAGAATTTTACAAGGGGAATAATAATGATCTAAATTAGAGAAAACCAGAGCAGACTCTCAAAACAAAGAATAGATTTGTAAGTACAGAACAAGATCTTAGATGTAATTAAAATCGGAATACAACACAATAAAATATTATCACTCAAGAAGAGATCAGCATCCGAAAGTTGAATACAGCACAAAAAACAACCAAGGAGACCGGGTGTGAGAAAAATCACGCAAAAGTCAAAGAATAGAATGAAGGTTACCGACCTAAAAATGCTGGAAGTTATTGTCAAAAATGAGGTCTTTTATAATTATTCTGCACACATTATTAAATTGATTCACTTAAACAAATTGGTCTAGAATATTCTATTTATTTTTATTTTTTTTATTTAAGTAAATTATTAATGATTTTCTTTTAGAATATTTCTAAATATATTTATTTAGAATTTTTTTAATTATTTTTTTTAGTTTATGTTTTTTTACCTACTTGTCATAGTCAAATCTTTATTTAGAAGATACCTTTCGTTTACTGACATTTTTACTCAGGAGTCATTTAAGTAATTTTACGGACACAACACACATCCCAGAGAAACAACTATTGTTACTGGTGTGGTGATTTAAATTTATCATGTGTTAAGTTAAATTTTTGCTTAAATTTAAAAGGTATCTATTAATGATGATTTTTTTTTAATTAATAAATCTGTTATCAAAATTCGTTATAAATTCGTTGTAAATTTATTAAATTTTTGTAAAACCTCAAGTTAGGTGAGGAAATTTGACTGTAAATAGACAAAACACGCGCACACACATACACGCACGTGCACACAAATATATACTGTTATTTTTAAGTGTAAATATGTTGAGTGTAAATATCAAAATGCTGATTTTAAAAATTTATAACAATGCATAAAGAAAAATGTATCTGTATTATTATTTACAAAACAACGTGGTCAAACTAGAATATTAAACACTATGTATTGTTGGAGAATGTAAGATATTCTAAAGTGTAAAACGGTGTTGGAAACATGCAAAGTAATCCTCCTGAAATCATCGATATAGATAGCCATTAAAAACAGTTTATTTTTATACCAAGAAATAAGTAATGCTTAAAATTAATTGAATGTTCTAAAACATCATGATATCTAAAATTATTCTCCAATTATATCAAAATTTTTCCAAAATCATTTCAAGCAATAAGAATTCAACAAAAATCCATCAATTTTTGAAGCTGATTTTATTATCAATATTAATAGTAGAGTGAAAGCTTGTTCAAATTTACTTTTTCCAAACTTATGTGGTATTTTTTAAATTGATTTGTTTTTAGCAGTTTATTAAATTATTTTTTTTTAATTTATCGAAATGTTAAAATTATGTAAAATAAGAAATATAATAAAAAACAGATGATAAAAATGATGAATAAGAATTTGTAAATCTATTTTTATTATTAAATATTTTTAATAATTGTAATAAAAATTCAACATTTGATAATTTTATCTTATTGTATTCTACCTCTGGCGATCTTAATCGAAAATTAACATATACTGAAGTTAACAATACTGAAGCATTACTTAGGAAATCAAATAATTAGAATGTCTTTTACAAGCTTATAATCTAGAAATATCATATTTTGTTTATTGATCAAAGTATGACTTACCTGTTTTGTGCTCTGACAATAAAAAGTGAAGGTAATATCTGCTAAACCCATACATTGTTCACCAATAGATTCGAACATCAAACGCTCTTTTTGAATCGATAACTCGCTGTGATTTTCGTACATATAGATTCCATTTTTATTTAATGTGTTTTACATTCTATTGTCACTATTTCTCTGAAGCTTGATGAAAGGTATTCTGTGCTGACTGCTTTTTTGCTTTCAATTACTTGTAATAATAATAATTATTATTATTTTCCCCTCATTTGATTAAGGGAAATTAGATTTTATTAGAGAATCATTGACTTGTATTGGATAACTATCAATTTTATTAAATCGAATTAAAATAATGGTCTCACTACAGTGGAAATGGGATATTGTAAATATTTTATTAATAATTTAAAATTGCTATTCAATAGTATCACAGAAGTTACCCATTATTGGTCTCTTTTCAACTACTTTCCTCACATCATCATATAATTAATCGATAAGAAGCTGTATACTCCAGTTGCCTTGGAGTTAAAATTAAATATTTTCATTGATGTAGGATAATCCCAGAAGAAATTTATCCACGGTGATACATGGCTACTTTCAGAAATGAAAAATATTTCCCAAACAATAATGTTTCCTGATTTTTAATACCGTTTGGAAAAAGAACGTCGTGGAAATAACTAATGTAAATAAAGAGATGAATATATTTGTTAGAAAAACTAAAGCGTTTAGCAAAAATTCATGAACAATTCTTTATATCTATCTTATAGTCAAAATAAGATACACTTATTTTAAGTACCATACAGATTGTATTACACGAAATAAATCAATTATATGAAACAAAATTATTGAAGTACAATTGTATATTATCTGGAATAGACATTGAACCACATGAACTCATTTCAAAAATAGTGGTTAAACGAAATTTTTAAGAGTCAATGAAATTGATTTTAAAATCTCAGAATTAAACATTATTTTAAAAAAAATCTTGTTGATATGATAGTATCTAATAAATCAAATGCAGAGCTATGAGCAAATTCTATAAATAATCTTTGGAATCCACGGAAATTGGTCACCCGATAAGTTGGTTTTGTTATTTCTAAGATTTCATCAAATTCATTATAATAAATGTATGCGTTAAGTGAACTCAGGTGAGAGTAATAATGGGTTTTTAATAGCTTTCTCAAATACATAGAATGTCCCACAGCGTACCCCCAAGCAAAATCTGTCTCAATACATTGAATATTTAAAAATAGAATTCGCTGTATTTTTAATTATTGATTGCTTGTTTTGTGTGCCAATATTCAATTTCAACCTTGCCATGATTTTAAACGACTAAAAGCAAGTTTTTATTGTAAAGAAATTTTATGAAACAGGAAACTCTCATTAAGCGGCTCAATTTTTAGAAAATTTTCACAGAAGATAAATGTATTCTAAGTCAAGTCGTTTTCAATCGAGAGATTGGAATCAACTGGAATTGTTGATGAAAAAGCACATGGCAAATTTTATGATGATAATTATAAAAATAAAGTTGATGTAGTTACTAATGCTGTGAAATGAATGATTTTTTCATATGAAAGTCGAATTCGTCTGTGAATTAATGAATATGACGGAAATTTTGAAAATAAAATTTGAAAGTGGAAGTTCTTATAAAATGAGACTTGAGAGTTTATTTACGTTTGCATGTATTTGGTCAAATTTCCTCCATATATTTTGATTTGGTAATTTTTTTAGATCCAGTTAGTGCTACTGCCAATTCGACAGTAAAAATTAATGACGGTAATATAAATCTACATAACAACATTATTCTCACAGAAGCAACGGCTTCAAATGCATCAATAGCAGCGGCTCGAGCAACTGCAAAAGCAGCCAGTATGGCAACATCTACTATAACTAATGACAGAAACTTTCTCACTAATGGTGATCCTCTTGAAAAATCAGTGACCTTTCAAATCAACACTTTATGCACAATACAAAGAACAAAATCCGACGATATTGGGAATAATTCCAAAGGATATAATCCGAAAATTCAAACCGATACAGTCAAATCTTTGAATCAGAAAATGTTTACGAACAACGAAATACAAAACGTTCATGTTCCAGTTAAACCTCAAATGAATAGAGGAACCAAATTCGAAAGGCTTCGAAGAGAACTGGAATCATTAGAACAACAAAGCGGTGTATCATATAGTGATGATGTAAATGCGTACCGAACAAGTGATTTCAAATATAATAAGATAAATGATAATTCCATACATTCAAATTTATCTACTTTGTCATCGTCCAGAAGTGACCAGCCTCTTTGTTATTCGGCATTATCAGAACCTGTGAATTATTTATCTGATAGTTCAAATGCTACGTCCTTTGAGAGTAAAATTGGTAAATCAAGTGTACAAAGAAGTTCATTTTTGAGTACCGATAATGAGAGTAGCGATAATAGTTCCATTATGAAGAAATACAAGATCTCAGACCTTAAAAGACATAGTAAAGTTATCAATACATATCCGACCGATATGATTCATTCTAATAACTTTAGAAATATTAGGGATTTTTCTAACATTGACAAAGATATAAATTCTATACATTGTATGAAAACAACACCCGGAGCATCATTTATGAAATCTCTAGCAATTAATGAAGATCTCGGAACCCTATTACTAAGTTCTTCAATGTTACCGGAAACCGATATTGATTCTGGAACAGTAAGTGAAAATTATTTTTTTCCTCAAACCGATTTCTCTGGTGATCCTTCGCCATATTCTTTTGAAAAAACCCGAAGTTTGGTGGATTTGCGAAAAAATAGTGAATCCGATTTCAGAAGTGCTATTTCCAAGGCAATATCGACTGAAGATCTGAAGAAAACAAAACCCCACAATGAAGAATGTGATTTGATAAAACATTTGAAATCACGAGCTCAATCAACTCAAGAACTGCGAGTTGCAGATTCATTAACGAAACTCAACGTTCCAGAATGGATGAATGATTTCAAATTATCGAGCATGAAAAGGAGAGAATTGACATCTCAAACACCAACTATTAAATCTTCAACAATTTCATATAAGCATTTGAAACATCACGATAGTATATTATCAAAATATAAATATACCAGCTTACCACTCAATAAATCTACGGCACCGAATAAAAATCCACAAGTAAATAAAGTTGTACTGCCCAGCACTTTATATCGCTCTAAGAGTCAGAATTTGGTTTATTTCAATCCAAAAGAAGATTCTAAGTTACGAAATCCAAAAGAAGACAACGATGTTCCCATTAAAAATACTTCTAGTTTGAAAGCTCTAAACAATACATTATTAAAAAGTGATTTGATTGAAAAGTCACCGATTAATGATAAAGTCGAGATCAAGGCAGTCACAAACCAAGACGAGCAAATTTCGAAATCATCAAATTCGGTATCTCATAAAGTAAACAATATCAACAAGGTAGTCACAAACCAAGACGAACAGATTTCTAAATCACCAAATCCGGTATCACATAAAGTAAGCAATATCAACAAGGTAGTCACAAACCAGGATGAACAAATTTCTAAATCACCAAATCCGGTATCACATAAAGTAAGCAATATCAACAAGGTAGTCACAAACCAAGACGAACAAATTTCTAAATCACCAAATCCGGTATCACATAAAGTAAACAATATCAACAAGGTAGTCACAAACCAAGACGAACAAATTTCAAAATCATCAAATTCGGTATCACATAATGTAAACAATATCAACAACAATATCGAACACCAAGACATTGTTCAACAAGATAAATCTGAGAGTGAATACATCATGAAAATATTAACAAATTCAACTCAACATCAATTTGCATTTGACGAGAAATTATGCGAAAGTTTCGGTATAAATCCATCAGCTCTCAAGTTATTATTAAATGTGAAAAGAAAAACACCCAACCTTGATCGGGATGAAACATATATAAGCTCAAGAAAAAAAGAAAATCTCAATATCGAAAACAAGATTATGAATAATGAACATAACAGAAATTATATTATCTGTAATTTACAAGGTTGCGGTAAGGAAATTCTGCAAGCTAATAAAATCGATCGTGGAAATTGCTCTTGTTATAATTGCTATACTTATTATTGTTCAAAAACTTGCAGAAATTACGATTTCTCATTCCATTTAACAAAATGTTCTTTCAATAGAATCCATAAAATGCTACTGAAAGTAAAGGATAGCCTTACAGAAAATCAGTTGTTTCAACTATCAAACTTTGCAAAAAGAAACTTCTACAGACATGGTGAAGGTGTCGTTATAATTGCATTTGAGTCCTGTAGAGCTGCTGATGATTTTTTAAATGGTCAGTTGAATAGGTTATTGAGTCAACCCTATTATCTTTCTCAATCAGAAATTAAAAAGTCCATATCTTCATTTAAAATCTTAGAGTACAATCCCAACAAAGAATATTTAGTATCTCTTATCATAAGTGCTACTTTGCCCATGACCACTGTCGAGTTTAGTTATCCAACTTTCAAGTGCACTTGGAAAATAAATTGTATTGAGAGAAAAAGTACCGAGAAAGAAATTCCACCAGGAAATTTGAATTCTTTAAAAGGAAAAGATAGTTTCAAAGATTTCGATATTAGAAAACGATTCTTCGATTATGTAATCAACTTTTTCAAAACGAAAAATGTACAGTTAAACCTAAGTCATTCAATGGTGTATAATAAATTGACCAGATATTTGAATGAAGGCGTGAATTTTGAAACACAGAAAATCTTTATTAAAGATCCAATAACCAATTCAACCGTTGCTTGTGTAATAAGCCCGAATAAAGAAATTACGACTACAATAATTCGAAACATATCAAAGAAATCAAATACCGATGAAAACCATATAGGCGAAACCAATATCACTGCTACCAATGCCAATAAAATGATAACAGAAACTGAAATTTGATACAGGTTTATATTTTATACACAACCATAATATATTTTATTTTGAATATATCGCTGATTTCATTTTTTATCATTATTTTTAGTACATTTTCATGGCATAATTACTTTGCATCTACTTCATGAATAAAGCGTGAATTTGAATCTGGAAATATAATTGGAAAAAAACCAAAAATTTCGATCGCATTTAAATTTAACTTTCAAATCTATAAAACATCTAAAAGTGAATTTCTTCAAATAAAATTCGATGATTTTGTCAACGGTAATTTTCAATAAAATTTATTCTCGCTTCTTTTATGTTAATTTCTGTTACGACAAAGTAAAACCATTCCAATCAAAACTTTGATGATTTTTTCTCTCCTCTAACAAAAATGGATTTAATATTTACAATTTTAAAAGTTAATAATAATCTCCAGGAAATTGCAAAGTAACAAGACCGAGAACAATTTCTAATACACGAGGATTAGTTGAAACATTACAATGAGTTACCCAAAATAGAGTGAATTATATTGATTTTATTTTCTTAACAATGAAATACGTTGACAAAAAAAATTTATCATATGGAAATTTCGCGAGGAGAAAATTGGAAAACAATTTGAATAACAATAACCATTATTGTTGGCATGACTTATTGAAGAATTTTCTGTACTGCTTTAGAAGTTATTTACAAGTGGTTGGCTTTAATTAATAAATGTGACGACGAATTATAATTAAATAAAAATCATCACCTGACATCATTATGCTACCATAGAATCGTACCCGTTAAATGAACAGATATTAAATGTTGAACCATATCTGCGCAATAATAAGTGGTATGCAAATGATAAAATTATTTCAAAATGTTCAAGTTATTAAGAATTAAAATGATTTATAATTTCATGTTTTATACAGTCAGTAAATATTATCAAGTATTACTCAAATCGATATTTGTGGAAAATCAGGTAACAAATATTCGAGATTAATCTGATTATTGATTTATATTCACGGAACATGTTATAATAGGCTGTCAAGATATTATTAGAATATAAATAATATCAAATCATTAAAATGCGCAATAACAATTTGTGTGGCGTGTATTTTTACATATTTTACACATTTTAGCTGGGTATAATGAGTACATAATATATAAATTAGTATAATGTAAAAACAAAATTTCAATTTTTCAAAATCATTAACTCACATTACCATGGAGATTTTAATGTGAATACACACCAACATGACAATTTGTTGAAATACCATTAACACATAATAAATCGCTACGACGATTCAGAAAATGAGCAGTAATAAGTTATCAAATTAATTGAATAGCAGTATATAATCCAGCTCTGCACATTATGTGAATTCACATCATCGTCACAATTTGTTGAATTACCAATGCAACATAATAAATCGCTATGGCGATTCGGAAAATGACCAGTAATGAGTCATCAAATTCATTGAAAAGCAGTATATAATCCAGCTATGCACATTTTAGCACGGAACAATAATTATGCACAATAATTCAATACTAATAGTCTTATAACTAGTTACACATCCGCGTATGACATCGGATCATGAACGTAGACATTAGTCAACTATGCATAGTATCATATATGTGGACTTAATCTATTAATTCATACGAGCCGATTATCATTTCAATTTATTTTTCAAGCCATTCAAATTGAATCATCGAAAATTATTTTCATTACATTATTATTCAAATTATATCAATCTCTGACGGGAGATTCTTTATAATTCATTAAATAAATATCCCACAAAGTCCGACGAAATTTGACGGAAATTAAAATTATTTCCTCAGATTCATATCGAAGTAGAACACCAGCTAATTCTTGGTCGGTTTTAAGCACCTTCCAATTTTTATATTCTCTTACTATTAAACTTTCGCATAACACTTTTGTTGTGTATCATATTGAATATAATTATTATCTAGTTTCATTGTTATTTATTATTGCTTGAATTTTTTTCACGCTACATATTAATCCATTAATTGCTAGATTATTCGTGGAACCAATAATTATCGAAAACAAACTATTCTAAAATTAATTAAGGAGTAAATCACCAATAATAAATTGTTGATTTCAGCCACAGAAATCACATCATAATTCCATCATTTTGAAACAACACAATCTTATTAAATAAACTCTATCTAAAAAATAATCGCATCAATAACAAAGAACTTCAGAAAAATATTATGAAAACGTTATTCAATATTTAACCAATTGCAATACAAAATTTATAAATATTTCAAAATAATAACTAAATTTGAAAGTTTGAATTAAAGATATTCAAACAAATTTTTCCATGAAGTACAGCATTTTCATTGGATAAAATCAGACTTTGTAATAAAAGTGACGGATAATTTATGATGATAAATACTTTCAGAATTATAAACAAATTTAAAAACAATAAACAAAAAAATAACTTGAAAAATACACGTCTAATCATTATTGATATTTAATCTGATAAACCCTGGATTGACTGGAACAGCCACAAAACATGTATATATAATTATAAATATAAAAAAATGAAAGATTCATCTGATAAAACAGATATGTTCTCAAATCGGTGAGTATAACAAGATCATAGATAAAACTGTTGGATCAATAAAACATAACAAATACAACGCAAAATTAATTTCATTGAATGCAACATTTAAATACAGAAAAAGATACAATTCGACAAATTAAATCATTGGCTCGTAAAGAACTCGTCGTATGAAAAGATCCTTTCTAGCTGACAGAGCCCCAGCAAACAAACCTCTTTCACAAAATATTGAATTCCTACGACTTTTCTGCGACATTAATGTTTGATGAATGGGAGCGATGGGATTGAGAAATGCATTTGAACTATGTTTCTGAATATCTAACCACAACACATCACCACTTAATTGTTTACTGATTCCAATATTTCCCAACAGATTCGATACCGTGAATTTTTGCAAACCGATATTTTTCTCCTGTAAATATATATAAAGCAATAAATAAACTGTTTCCATTTCCAATAACTCTAATTATAATTAATATTTTTACTTATTTTAAATAATTATTTATTAATAATATAAGCCAATAGTTGTAACAATTAATTTTACAGAAGATATAATTGATTTTATAATTATTCATTATATAACTATATAACTATTTATATTACCAATATATTACCTTATCACATATATTACTACAATTATAATTAATTATAATTAATCAAATAATTACAAAAATAATT
>JBBMOY011219210.1:0-16051 GCA_037951405.1 Platydemus manokwari | reverse complement strand
CTATAATCAAATTAAATTTGTTATTGAATATTTTTATACAATATTTTCTTCCAATAGAATTTCAAATAATTATTATTTAATCAATAATATTCTCAAAACATAAAAACGATTCGACTTTATTCAGTTTAACAACAATATCTAAAATGGATAATTTTTGTCCGGTTTGTACGGAAATTATCACCGATAAAATAATTATTGAAAACTGCAAACATGAATTTTGTATCGATTGTTTAAAAACATGGATCTATATTTCACCTTCATGTCCTCTCGATCGCACTGTTATTACAGCAACATTTACCATAACCAGCGACAAAAAAGTTCTTCAATCAAAGTCAATTCAAAATACCATTATTGAAATAATTTTGGAAAGGTCTTCGAAAATGCTGGATGAACTATATGATCACTTTCATGATATCATCACAGAATTCCTTAAAGTCCGTAAATCCATGAAATCGGTTAAGAAAATTATCAAAGAAAAACTTTTATTCATTCATCAAACTGGCATCAACCAATTGCTTTGGCATTTTTGTAAAGATACCAACGATCAACTGGTGGTAATAATGAGGAATATTTTATCGAATTCACAAAAATTCCAACAAACAAAATCTTTATTAGACAAGCATGAAGAAATTGTTAGAAAAATGGAACAGTATCAAATTAATGATAAAACTTTCAATGAAATCCATAACAATTTTTCAAGAATTGCCAAAAATATGGAAAAAATCGAATTTGTTTTCATCTGGATCGATTTTATGAAAGTAAAAGCAATCCAAAAATTTCAGAAGTTTCAATTAACTTTCCGTAACGAATTTTCCACCATTTATTCGACAGTAAAGCTCGAACTTTATGAAGAAAATTTACAACAATTGTTGGGGTTTGTTTATTTTCGACGAAATTTAGCCGATGTGTTGTTGATCAATTTGAAATCGGAGATCATTCAATTCAATTCAATTCACAATGGGATTAGGAGTTTGGTTTTTAATAATTCTTCCAATACCTGTTGTATTATATGTAACGAATTTTCGGAAGATTCCTTAATTGGAATGTTTCAAAATTGCACACACTATGTTTGTATGGAATGCATCCGGATGTCGACAATTGTTTCGGGAAAATGTCCGTTAGATGATCATAATGATGATAATAATAACAACAATATCAATAAAACATTAAACATTTTTGATTTCAACTCATCAAAATTGATGAGTCTTTCATCATTTTGGGTTCAATCTATTAATAGATCTTATAAAGATTTGGAACAACATTATCTAAAAATTTTCACAAATCTGTCAAGGAGAACTTTGGCCAATATAGTTTTCATCAAAAGATTCTTGGACTCCATTAAACATAGAATGGCTAATAAAAATTGTAATCTTTTTTCCTTGGATAGAGACTTTTTCAAGTCTGTTCATAAAATTCATGCAAAGATTCAGGTCAAATTATTCAAATTAAATTTACGACGAATCTCGTTGAATAATTTCATGTGGCACACTGCAAATGAAAATGATGAAGAATTCACGAGTATTATGAACAGTACTGCAATGAGATTTGTAGATATTTTTGGTTTAACTTGCATGTTGCTCAGCAATGTGTGTTGCTTGAATAACGGAAATGATGTCCAGTACGAACACAAAGTTGAAATTATCAATGAATCGTTGGAAAAGAAAATCAAACCCTTTCAAAACTTCATTAACAATATTACTCTTGATTCAACCAAATGGTTGAGGTTTAAATCGAAAATTTGTGATCCACTGGTTACAGCTTTGGCTAACATTGAATAAATTATTATTTTTGCATATTTGTTGATAAAGTTATTTTTTTTAATATGTTATATAATTTTTATTACTGCATAAAAACATTTTTATGAAAATTCAGAGGAATTTTGTGACTGACGGGAATATTATATATAGTAATATATAATAATACATAATTTAAACCCCAATCCCTATAATTAATAAGAAACCCGGCATTGATATAATAAAATTAAACATATTAAAATTACCCTATAATAAATTCACTGATTAAAACAAAACACATAGTGAATTTATCTCTGAAATAATCCAGCGCAATAAATTATCTCTCACTGCGAATAAAATATCCAGCTGAAATAAAATAATATCCATGTATTAAATAAAATAATAGCCATACATTAAATAAAATAAATTACCTGCCTTAGTGGAATTAATTTCAGAGAGTTTCTCTCAGCCACGATAAATCATAGTGCATTAGATGAACGACATTAAATTAAATTCACAGAGAATATCTGTGAATGACTCACCGCTGCCTATATAAGGCAGTAACCGTAATCATTAAAGCACAATAAAGGGCACAATATACAATACGAGAACACTAGAACAAGGTAGTTAGATTTTTACAAGAACCTAACATCGGCGATTCATTGCCGGGACTGGGATTAGGATATGCCCAGTATTTTCTACTGGAAGAACAAACAGTAAGATAATACATTTAAAATCACATATTCAATTATCTATAACGCATATTCTTCCTATTTATCGAGCTGAGCTCGGAAAATACTCTGAAAAAACGGACACTGACCCAATAGTACGAAGGGTAACTGTTGGTCCTGCTGCCTTGAATTGTATATAAATCCCTTCGTTTATGTGTATAAAAGTAGTTGTATAAAATCATTTGTATATCGTATTCATTGTAAATAGTTGTATACTGTATCGTACAAATAGTAATTTATATCCCCATAATTGCATAGAAGTAGTAATTGGTGTATAATTGTAATTAATAATAAATCATTGTAATACACACGTTGAGTTGGTTTTAAAATTACCAGTAGTCCTAAGCCATCACAATTTCATAATATATATAATTCATTATTATTCATCACCCTTTGAAGTTGTTCTGGTGCATTATTAATTGAGACTGATAGTAAGAATCAATAATATCAAAAATCAATACAATAAATAGGACAATAATAGAGGCAATTACCAAAATAAAGTCGATCCGCTTATTTCCATATAAGTCGAGATCATTGAGGCGAATAAACACAAAACTCATAAGGTCATATTACTACCTGAGGTTCAAGACGGACTCAGAGTACTGATAAGACGTAGAATTCGTTCAATAGAAGAGAATAATAAAAACCAAAAGTGAATGACCCCAAACGTATTGTGCAAATTATTTATTGAAATTAGAAATATCAATAACAATTGAAACAAGTCATATTTTATTCAACATCTAGTGTATCAGGTAATCCGAAAGCGGACTGAGAAAAGGGTTGAAGAGATAGTTAATTTTAACTGTTATATCCATTTTGTGGTTTTCGGTCCTTTCGATTATAATGTTGGGATTTTGGCCCATCAATTAATTCATACTGAAAAAACTATGTACAACATTGTATAAATTTTTTATGACAGTACATATGAAATGTGCATTAATTTTTATTATATTAATTTTTATTTAATAATCGTGTATTTTTTATATCTTAACAACTCTCAGAATATTTGGGTGAAATCTGCTTAAAATAGTATAATATATAATTTTTAGAATAATATATAATACTATATATTATATTAAATATATATTATACCAATAAATATTATATATTATACTATATACCATATAATTTATAATAATTATTATTTATATATTATATGTAAAATAATTGAAATTCTATAAATAATAAATTAATTTATAAAATTATAAATAAATTGATTTTTATTTTCGCCCGCATAAATTCTGTGACTGAATAAAATATCGGCTTGATTAAATTCAATCAATGAAAATATTTCTGTGTCATAAATTTAATCGGAGAGAATTTCTGTCATTGATACAAATATTCCAGTGAAATCAATAAATTCACTGGCATTAGATTCAATCTCAGAGAATATCGGCGAGTGATTCAACACTGCCTATATAAGGCAGTAGTCACAATTGACACGGTCACAATTCCATTCCAGTACTGAAGTCACAATTACACGTCATATCGATTTGTCATATACGGGATAAGACACTATTTTGCAAATCGATTAACGCACAATAGAAGCTTATTCAGTGCCAAAGAACAGGATTTCCTATATACCCAGTATTTTTACTGGAAGATCCCCCACAGTAAGATCGATATATTGTATCAATATATTGTATTGTTTGATCCTTTGTTATCGAGTTTTCACTCAATCATCTTAAAAGGTAATTGGTTCTGCTCCAATAGTAGGAGTAAGCTTACCGTTTCTTTATCCAGAAGTTGTTAAGGTCCCTTATAAGTAATTTTTATTTCATTATTGTTTTGTATCGATGTTAATTATTAATAAACTTTGGTAGTAGCAAGTTTCAGTTATTATTCATATAGGGATCATTAAATCATTGCTCATTGTCATTGGTATTAGCATAGTTAAAAGTTCAAATAGTTTTATTTAATTTGAGACTGATAGTTTAGTTAATTAAAATATATCACTGTTTCCACACAGAATATGGTTGTGCGAGGTGAAGGAACATCAAAATAAGGTAGATTACATCTGCTGATTAAGACAATAGTGGTATAAAACAACATTAAGCTTAATAAAACAATGAAATCAATAAGGCCCGAACGTAACAATAAGTGTAATGTGATTCTCCAGGCGTGTCTCGATTAACTCGACAAAATGATAAGCGATCATTGTAAAATTGAAAAGTGCGATTTTGATCAGATTCGAAAATTGTGTTTAGATCAAATTCTGATCGACTATTTATACAAGCCAGTCTCGTGAGCGGCCATCTTAATTATTATCAATATCAAAAGAAAGTTAACATTTATTAATGATCAATAAGATCAGTTCATAATCTGTCGTTTATGAAATCAGAAAACAATGAAGATAATCAAAAATTACATTATAATCCTTTGAATTGTCAACACAGATTTCTCAATTTTCAATTTTCAGAAATATTTCAATGACATGAATTTCGCTTTAATATAGAAGCTTTAAATCAAGTTGAAACCTATTTTCATTGAGATATTATCAAGTGGAATTTCTTTTCATCTATATGTTGAGGGTAGCAACGACCCGAGGTTAATAGATAATTAAAACACAATAATTAATATTTTCTCCATCTTATCAAATCTAATTTCATATACAAACTCATTACAACAAAACAAATACAAATCTGATAATCAACACAACCAAATTCGACCAACCCAAAGAAGAATCAATATGCTTACATTTAACTAATTATTTGTAACTGATCCATAAAACTAATCCTTAAAAGCTTTTGAATTGATTTGAATTTTTGATTTATATTTTATTATTCTTTTCTATTTGCCTTAATGTGAAGTGGTTAATACTAATAATATTAGTTTATCATTATGTTTAATAATTATCTTTTAATATGGCTAGTGTTTAAATTCTTTAAAATTGTGAATCGGTACGAAACGAGTGAGAGGAGACAAATTCTAAATAAATGATTAAAATAACAAACAACAACAATAATAATAATAATAATAATAATAATAATAATAATAATAATAATAATAATAATAATAATAATAAAATAGCGATAATAACGATAATAATAATAAAAGTACAATATACAAAAATGGTCAATTTTATCTAATCGGAACAAACAGAATGAACACAAAGAAAATAAAAAATAGTAACATCATATCTGATGTTATCTGGTTAAGAAAAATAAAACATACAATAGAAATAAAATATAACAATGGAAAATAAATGTAGTAACGATCATTACACCGTATAAACTGAACAAAATAAAAATATTAAAAATTATGCCAACATATGAACGACACCGAGCAAAAATCATACATAAAGAATGTGATCTAAGGCACAAACCCCCACAAAAAATCACAATAACAAAATCGACATTACCAGATCATATGAAGTTTCGCTATGTCAAGAATCATAATTGCCATGAGAAGATTCATCAAAAAACATTATTAGAAGAATCCGAAGTTACCAGAAAAATTTCGTTGCCAATCAGAACCGAACGCGAATTTTTTACAAAGTCAACACATTTGATCTTAGATTATATTTATTGAATTGTTAAGCATTGCCAAGATAATAGCATTTTTTTAAATAACACCTTAATTAACTTTTAATTTACTACTTTATTGTGTCGCCCTGCTTAAACTCTTTCCCGATAACTGATGAGACAATAACTGATGCCTCAACTCAATTGTGATGTATTCGTCTCAGACAATTCTCCAATACCAGATCAAAAGGTCCTGATTCCAATTCCAGTATTCCAATTATAGCACAAACACAAGATTCACAAAAACTTAAAGTCAACAAATAACGTCCCGTCAACACAAACATAAGAAAAAGCTACCGACAAATTCGTTCAAAATTTTACTATCTCCAACAAAACAAACAACCACAAATTCACTCAAACACAACTGATGAGATGACGTTCCGGCAGGTTGAGCTTAAAGATTTATTCGATTTGACAAATACTCCAACACAAATTGCTAAAATTTCGATCAGTCTTCTCCAATCCCGGTTCAATCTACTAACAATGTTCTCACTCACAAAATTAGAAAATCAAAAAAATCACTGGGACCTGCTATTGTTGCAGACTCCAACAGGAAGATACAACTGTAAAGAACATATATTTATCATTAAAGTCAAGATGAGGTATTCTCCCACCGCCTCGTGAAGAACAACTTTATGTTTAATAAATATTAGTTTTTTTTATTTGTTGTTTAAATTTTTGATAAGAGATTGTCCTTGATAATTACCAGTTTTCACAATTGACTCTGCAATCTACCATTTAATTATTTGAATAACGACAAATTAACCAATGCTAACTTCATTATCATTAACTATCACTTATTACAGCTGTAAAGGTCGTTTGTAATCATAAATCTACTTCATAACATCATATCTTGTCATAGCTATTATATCTATTATTTAAGAATTTTTACACTTTGAATAAATTATTTTCACTTCAAAACAAGAAAGACGATTTCAAAAGTGTTAATAAAATATCAAAATTGGTTTAAAATAAATAACGAAATATTTAATAAAAATAAATTCCATAAACAGAAACAATACAAATCAAAGAATTATTCATGAAAGATTCATGCATACAATTATCACTATCAGAATCCCAATAACATCTAGCAGCCATTTTTATTCCTTGGGCTCGATGTTCAGCAATAACAACTTGTACTGCTATTTTATATCGTTCCAGTTGTAATTTACTTGCGAGAGTACTTTGCAATTCGCGGCTTAAATCCTTTGTTAAATCTAAAGACATCGATCACAAACCAACAATAAACAATTATAATTTTATTACCCGATACTTCTTGGGCATTATAAGATTTATCAGACAATCTTTCTTTCAATATTTCTTTTACAATAGTATTGGCTTTCAATGGTCGAAACTTTTGATTAAATGATGGACGGATGATATATGTATTATTACCATCTTTCTTAGGAATATCTTGCTTTTTTAAAGTGGTTGTCATAATATTACATATAATTGTAAAAAATTTTAATTTTAAAGTAAATTATTTTGAAATATATTCATGGTAACGAAGCTTTAAAACAATATTCATAATAATTTATTAACCAATATATAAATAAATTCAATAATGGTTTTAATTATTTTAAAGTTCTATTATCATTTGATAAAAATAATTGAATTTTCAACCGAACAATTGAAGATAGGTTTCAATTTAGATTACACTAATCACATTTAATGAATATCGCCTATAAATATATAAATTGCATATTTTAGTTCGTGTATCTAAAGTTAATTATTATGGTTACAATAAAAAAATACTCATTTGCGTAAAATATCTTCATAACAACTGGCTTGAAAAATAATAAACTTCACATTGGAAACGGAAAATGAACAATAACAATATTCGTTCGAATAAATGTTTAATAATATGATAAATTCGTAATATTGAGCCTAAATCATTATACTTAAAATAATGTGCATAGAGTGACTAGTAACACTCGTTTATATACTGTTTCAATTTCTGTCATGGTTTTTTATGAGGCATGACTTTTTTTTAGCAGCATTCAATGCTAAATACCTTGTGTTACTATTTTCGTTGTCTGCTATGTGTGCGTTACTATTTTTAGTCAACGTAGTTATTTTTAGTAGTTTTTGTTGTTATTCTATTTTTGGACATGACTTGACCTCTAATTTCTTAATTTTTTATCTTATGTAGATAAAATTAATTAGATTCGTAATAAAATATATCACTACAAATGTACGTGGAGCAGTTAGATTCTATTGAAGTCGAGTGATTCTATTGAACAAAATGAGAGATTTTACGAACATCCAGGTCACGAGATTGATTACTTAACTTTTAAAAATAATGAATTTTGTCACAAGAGACCTGTGATAGCGATGAATTTAATTTCCTTTGGGAATTGTATTACTTGTACGTACTCGAAAGTAACCAGAATTACTTAATATTTTTAGAAAGCGTCAGCGCTTCAGGCAAGTTTTTTGTAAATTTTTGTCGTCGATTTGAAAGCTATTGTAAAAGTTAGCACAAAAATTGTTCAGTTGCCACATAAATATCGAAATGCTCACTTACACATACATCTGATTGTCACAGCCTTCGGCTTGTGTGTAGGTTTCTCCCTGAGAACAAGGTGTTCATGGAGATGTACAAAGGCAATTCGTTGATAATGGTTCTGGTAAGCCTTTCGATGCTTATACTTTCAAAAGGCTTTATGATGACGAACCTTTCTGATTCCATCCCTTTTTAATCTTTTTACTTTAGAATTATTCCTTTTTAAATGATTCCTTTTTATCCACAACATGAACAATCAACACCGGTCCCCATCATCCAAAAATTTATTATCAATCCACCTGATCTTCATTATCAATCAATTGTCTATTCATCCAATCTCTACTACCCTTCTACTATTAATTGCCAATCATCGCAATAACTTGATAGCAATCAATTTGTGATTTCATCCATTCTTTTGACTTACCAAAAGTAATTTGTGTAATGGCCCTTTATATTTTTTAATTGTGAAAACACGATAACTGAGTTAGAATTCACTTTTCATGTCTAAGTAAAAAGCGAAGATTAATAAATGAAAGAATAATTAAATATAATGTTATAAAAAATGTAATCAGTGCAATATAAAAATGAGATGGACATAAAAAGCAATTAAAAGAATAAATAAAATGTTAAAGAAATTATAATGATAAAATTGTAGCAGTAAAATAAAAATAAACTTCATAAAATACAATTAGGATCAAGCTTGAAATATAATTAAATAATAAGGTAAATCATAGAGATGATTATTCGCGCATAAATAATTGGAAAGTGCATTGGTATATAAATCAAAAATACATCAGGCGAAAAACACGATAAAAATAATTAATTGTACTGAACCACAGAAACCCGGAGACAATTTTGAAACAGAAGACATTTTAGCAATCGAAATGTTAGAAGGCTTTTATTCATAAATTATAACAAGCACCTTTTTATTTGACATTTGATTTTGGTATAGCTATTTATCATTGAATTTTATGTAAATTTATTTATCATTTTAGTATAATCATTTACATACCTTATTGCCATATTGTCCTTATAAATTTACCGATTTCCTATCATTTTGCACATTTATTAATAATTGATTGCCTGTCTCCGTCCTTTGTCTGCGGTCATATAATCGGTTAATGACTTTCGTAGCGTGTAGGACATTGGAATTAATTTTTAATTATTTTTGTTCTTTATGATCAATTTAGTATTTCATTTGCTTTCCAAATAAATTCTTTAAGTACAATAATTGTCTTTCCATTAGATGTATAGATAAAATCACGTTACTACTTAAATAACAAGATATTTATATTTAGAACACTATCGATTAAAATTCTAAACACAAACTTTGTAATAATCAGCCAATACCAAACTAACATAATTTTATCGTTGTTTTAAATTATTTTAAAATTATTTTTTAGATTTGAATCTATGTAGATACCAATAGCATTGTCTCTGTAAATTGTGCAATAAGCGATAGAAAAGAAAATATTCAATATTAATGTACCTCAGGACATTATGTTTCTATTTGATATGTATGTGTGGCATTCATCGTTCTATCTATCAATTTCTTTTTTAAAAATATCAGTTCTCTGATGTTTTACCATTTCTTAATTTTTTGCTCCATTAGTTCACTGAAATTGCGTCCTAAAAATTTGAACTATGACAATAAGAAAAAATAAACTTACTTCTTAGCTGGAAAAGCCAAAATTGTTATTTTTAAACCTAGTCAATCCAAAGGTTTTCATTGTGCCTGAATATGGCGAATATGATTGTGATCAGCCAGTTATTTGCTACTCAATGCTAAGGTTATATCTCCTTCTGCCTGTGATTATTCAGGAAAAAATGTCTACAAGTCTTATTTAAATTGCGTTAGGGTTTGCTATTATATAAAATGATAATATTGTGAATCTAAAGGAGTTCTAGTTTTTATTGGTTTGCTTATATGATATTAGCAATATCTAACTCCTAACAGACTAGTATGTTGAATGTATAATAAAAGATTAGGACTCAGTGATTACCTGCAAAATTTATTAATCATATCATTTATTTCATCATTTATTATTTTTAAATTACTTGTGGTCCTTTGTACCATTTTTCAATTCAATTTATATGTTATTTTACTCATTTTATTTTATAAATTTTTTACAACTAATTTTATTTTTTAATTTGCTTTTCCTTAAATTTCTACGATGATGATTATATGTAAAAATATTAATTGAACAAAGAAATTAATGTATCTTACATTACAGATTGTGGATGTACAATAATCATCGACTCACCATTATGAGAGAAGTAGAGTCGGAATTCTAGGAATTATCAGAACCGATGATGTGACCAATCACCTCATAAATTCTACCAAAAGAAATCAAGCCCCTACCACTTTGCATCTCACCTCCAAAACCGATATAAAGTGAAAGATAGCTATCCCCATTGCGTGTACCAATATTCCAATTCACATAAATGCAGATTTTCATTAACACTTGGAAACTGAAAAGTTTGATATTGTTACACTGTCTTGTATGAAAATTGCCATCGGTTTGTTGATTATAAATATTTATTTAAATCAAATGACAAGAACACAATTGAACTCAAACGATCAATTTAAAGCTAATTGATATGGTTATCTTGACACGAACACATAAACGTCCGTTTAATAAGTGTTCAAAATGTGGGATACATTTATTTATGTGATGAATTATAATTACAATCCAAAATTACTTAATAATTTTCTTGAATATTAAATATTGAATTACACTGTTTAACTCAAACGAAATTTTGTAACAATAAATAAAATGATCTTGCTGAGATTTCAAGAACTTGGTTGTGATCTTAATAATTTTAGTTTATAGATTTTAAAGCTAAGTTATCAGAACTCCAAAATTGGCCGAGCATTATGGCACTTTCTTGAGATTAATAATGAAAAATCTTTACTAAAATTTTAATAAGATAGCTATTCCGTTTAATTTTCTCAGATGTTAGTTCGTCAATTAAATATAATTTGTCAAAACTAATTTATCGAAGCTTTTCAACCGCTGAAACTAAGTTATCTAAGTTTTATATAATAGTTGATTATGGGGACTTTTTAGCCGACGAAAATTAGGAAAATTTATTGTTTTTCGATATTTTGTACCGTTATTTTAAATTTTTGAATTATCCACATGATTATGATTTTAACCTTTAAAATTCTCAAGTTGTTAAACTTAATCAATTTTTTGTCTTGATCTATTTATCAGTTCTTATTAAATTTAATGAATAATAATTCAAAATTTATAAATAATAATATATGTTGATGGAATTTTATTATGAATTCGAGAAGTGGTGACGATTAGGAATAATTCAGTAATAATTTATCGATGAACTATTCAGTAAATTAGTATCTTAAGTTAGAAAAGATATTTGATGCTTACAGAATAATAGGTAACGAGTAATAATTACCAAACTCGAGTTATATGGTTATCAAATGTGTGATGCATGAGTTTAAAAGTGGTAATCGGCTGAGAGAACTAATGTCACTTTACTGCGAATTTGAAAAAAGTAGATCTAATTTTATCGCACAACAAATTCGAATCGACTTTCCGTGATTAGTTTAATTGATATTTAATTAATATTTAATTAATATTAACCAATACCCCGCCAGAGATTGTTGGAAAAACGTTGAAAATGATGACAGCAATAATGTTCATCAAAAATTGTAATGGAATAAATTTGATTATAGATACAAAATAATAACTGATGGCTTGTGCTTGCGAATATTTTTATAATTCTGCTAATGAGCTAGTTACTGTTTGATTGATTGTAAAATTCCGTACGGAATATTGTGCGTGCCAAAATATGCCCAGAATGCGCTGAGAATACTTCTGCTGAAAATTTTAAGCATATGAGCACGTATACCAATTTTCGATGCAAGAAATTTGAGCGTTTACTGCTCTGAGCTATCTGCTTGTATAGGTTTCTGATTTGTTGATGTGACGCTTAATTTTTCTTTAATTTCCATTTTCCCATGGTGATTTTTTATATTATCATGGTGATTTGAATTTACAATTTAATCTTTAAGATATTACCATGCCAACATGTTTTTAAATGTTTATTTAATCATAATTTTGTATTTCATCATATTTACGCCCAACATTTCATATTTTAATTTAAATATTATTTATATTTGTATATTTTTATATATTTATTTATATATTTGTGTGTGTTGCTGCTATGGGTTTATATCTAACAGTATTTTACGCGTAAAATAAACATTTTTATACAACCTTTTAATAAACATAATCATTTGTTTGAAATAATTGTTTTGGTACAACACTAATAATTATTAAATAATCAATAAATAATAATCAGTCATGGTACAAATATCGGCATTGATGTTGATTTAATATCAAGATAAATTCCATAAATGTCATAGGTGTAAATTTTCATTTAACATTTGGTTTGCATTGGAAGATTAGAATTTCACCTGTTCTTTTCTTCTTTTTCAACTCTTCTCTGTCTTTTTTAGACTGTTCTATCATTGCCACATATTATGAGCTTTAGTTTCGTTATCATTTTATTTTTCTGTTAGCCCATATTTACTTGATATTGTGACATATGTTGCCGACTTTGTATCAGCAATTTTTACTTCCATTGTTCTTTTGAGCTAATATTTTAGGCATTTTCTCATCATTTATTTCACTGTCCGAGTATAATGTCAGTTTTTCCATGTTTCTTGGTTCCCAAAATAATAATGATCTATCAAATCTTACTTAGTACCAGTGTATTAACTTTAACCTTCTTTATATTAGTGTGCACTGCTTAATTAACTCTCGATGAAATAATCTTGTGATAGATATTGCCGGCTATTAAGTAATAATTTAACAAATATTGATATTGAACTTGATCACCGAGATAATGTGATAATTGGCAAATACTACTACTTCACATCACTTATGTAATAAAAAAATTCAATTGGTTTGGAAGTCTGATCTTGAGGAGTTTCGTAATCATGAATTAAACTGTGATCGAGTTGTGTTATTGTAGAATTTTGTCGATATCATGTTGCATATATATTTTACTTTGTAAGATCATTTCTACTATTTATCTATCTTCGTGACTTATTTCATAAATTCTATCACACAATAACGCCTAATATCATTTATTAATTTTGATAACAATAAATTTTTCATACACAATTTGTCAAACTTAATTATTTATTTGTACTATTATTTTGTGTTAATAATTTTACTGCATTCTACTGCAATCTCATAATTTATAAATATTAAGCATAAAAGACCAAGAATGAAGGAATTAAGTCTCACAGAAAAATAAACTAAGCATCCCTAAAACATAATGCATCTTCAAATTAACTATAAATTAATTAAATACAAATTAAAGTGATTAGAAAACTTATTAAACATCTAATTTAAACTATTCACTATTTAACAAGGGAATTATTATTTATCCTTTGATTTCTGAGTTATCGAAAGCATTTGATATAAATCTATCCTTTACAGCAACAAATAATAATTCTGCGGGCCTCTTTTCCGCATTTTCTATTGAAAATTATATATTCATTTTGCATTTCACATCTGCCTATCCAAAATTTTATTAGTTTTTATGTAATGTCAACTTCTGCTTTCCAAATCTCTTATAGGTTATTATAATTACTTATAAATGTGTGCGCATAGCTTAGAATACACAGAATCTTTACTGTTATTCGTTTTAATTTGGTACTTGTGTTTGTTTATACGGATATATGCAATTTTTTGACAACATCCTATGCAATTACAACTGCTTGAGCAAACTTGTTTACTAACGCACCTATATCCATTGGATTAGTTATTGATAATTTCCCATATAACAAGTATTTCAATCCCAAATAGTGAACATATCGATATTTTTTTATCAAAATATACATAATGTTTAATCGACTTAACTTATTAATATAAATATATACTGCTACATATTTCAGCCCATGAGAATTCCAAGTTATATGAATCGAGATGTATAGATAACAATATTAAAATTGTAATATGATAAACAGACTAATCATTTTTATTAAATTAATGAATATACAGTGTAACAATCATTATTATAGAAAGCTAAGCGCTAGTTAGCATAAATTCAATTCAAACGACAGAACAACCACCTCAAAGAAATAAAACATTTGAAAATAATTTTACAAATACAGAATCATTTTGAAATGACAAACAACTTGTTATATACGGCCAAAGTGAATGCAATATGACTAAATCTTTACCATGTATCAAAGGCGATTTGAAAAATAATCAAATGCAATTAACTTAAGATTGACACAACCGAATATTTAAAACAAAATTTCATTTATTAATTAACAATTATAAATCTTGTGTTCCAGTTTCAATCAACAGGTTAATGACTTTTGAATTTATAGATTTGTTCTTTGTTAATTTCTGATTTCAAAAGATCATTTAAAATATGTTTTGAATATATTTTAAAGTTATTTTAAATTTTCTTATTGATATTTAACAAGCATTTACAAACTATTCAAATTTTGAATATCACCAACATTAGATTATGATTAATAGAACTAGTTACGTAGGAATGAGGAATAATCTATAATATCAAGTGTTTACTTGATCTGATGAAAATAGAAAAAATTGCTATATGGTAATTCTTGAACAAGATAAATTGAAATGTGCTCATAAAATCTAAAAATATTAGTGAAAAAATCGAAAATTTTGGAAAAAAAAAATCATTGATTTTGGTTGAAAATTTGTGCATATTTAATAATTTTTGGCAAAAAAAACCATTTTTATGATTAGCAAGGTTAAAATTAGTTCATTTCCAAATAATTTATCAAGCAAAGATCAACAATATGTTTTCTATCTCTGATGTAACTATGTGACATGAACTATGAATATTAACTATCAAGTTACCCCTCCCATCTTTCCATCAATTTCATAACTCAAAAAAGAGACAAATAAAAATTGAAAATTATCTATTCAGATCATTATACTGATTTTTCGGAACTAGATAAATACCATAATCCATAATTTTCTCCCAATACATTTTGCCACAAACGTAATGTTCCATCTTCACTACCACTTGCGAACAAATGACCATCAGGAGAATATCTGACACAATGGACTGATCCAAAATGTGCCTTACAAGAATCTAATTGACCAGCATCATTATATTGATATTTGATAAATAAATTTATAAAACCTAATAAATGTCCCGAATCGATATTGTATTTGTAAACGAGAAAATCTTCACCACAACAAACAAATGTATTAAACGATTCCTCATTGGATGGGAAATTAACTTTATCCATCGACGGATGCAAGCTTGCCGAAAAGATTTTGGTTTCAGTTGGGAATTTTTTCACTAATGTCAGAGGTTCGGGCTCATCAGATTTGATATGCCAAATCGAAACTTCATTACCACATGCCAAAATCAGATTATTACCCACCATGTCCATATCATAAATCATATGATCAAGAGTGGTATTCCATGATTCCTTTCCAGTTTTAATATCCCATAATCTGAAATCATCAAACTTATATATAGGTTTGCATATTTAATATAATATACACACACAGATACTCTCTC
>JBBMOY011218099.1:0-16077 GCA_037951405.1 Platydemus manokwari | reverse complement strand
TGTAAGGTTATTGATAAGGTTATTGATTATGTCATTCCAACCAAACAGAATAAAAATTAAGGCTTGTTCACAACAAACTTCCCTACCAACATATTTGTATCTTAACGCTCATTTCATACCGGTACACCTGATATATTTTTGAAATAAATTATGTTTATTACTATTTCTGTCCAGGATGGACTTCTGATACCCAATATTTTGGTAAATGATTCACTCTGATAATTGAGTACAAAGTAATTGTATTTGTATTAAAAATAGAGTCAAATAACACAAAAATTTCAGATAAAGTTAAATTATCCTTAATATAAATATGATTTTAAGTAAATATGTTGATTGTGGGAATGGGTATATGCTCTCAAGTAATAAATGCGATACAGATTCATAATGTTTGACTAAACAAGAAATTTAAGCACAGAAAAAATGAAATATCAGAATACTAACAGTAATGAGAGAAAGAGATAAATAAAGAGAAAGAATGTTAAATAAATAGTGAGAAGATGGAAACAATAAAAAATTGTATAGGAAGAACACAGAGTGGTAATTATGTACTCCATTGACACACAGTAAAGACAAAAGATAACAGAATTCGGATAACATATATTAAAAAAAGAAATTATAGAAATGTAAAATATTTTCGTGGGTGTGGTTTATTTTGATTTAATTTTACTGGCTCTTAAGGGGCTTCAACAACAGGTATGAAGACCTCGTTTTTTTGCAAATTAATCACTCACTATCTACGGGTTTTAGTAAAATTCAGGCAATGGACACCTTAATTTAATCAAACTTGGCAGTGATGAGAACTGATTGGCGATACTGAAATGTGAAATTTACAAGTTAACTATTTCACGCAGCTAAATATTATATAAAACTGTCCACTCTATTATATATAATAATACTTTCAATCAACCAGATATTATTCGTGTTATATGCGCTGATCTATATATTACATTATTGAACATTTAAAAGACAATTGTGGTATAATAGAAATATTTTAGCAAATAAAAAAGGAACATAGTTGAAATATTAAACACAAAGAATAAGCAAATAGTCGCACGTTGCCTCAGCAAGTAGCCAGCAGAATCCGAAGCGGATCCAGAAGAGATCCGTTAAACGGAGAAGCATTTTGGCAGATAATTACTAAAATTAACGTGACAGTAAAATTATATAACTATGAAATAATATGATTAATACAATGACCCGCGATGGTTAAAGTTATTATTAATTAATGTAATGAAGTGAAATATTAAATACAAATTGAACGAATCTTACTCCGCGCTGTTGAACTAATATATAAAAATTCCTTTTCCGAAATGTAATCCAAATGATCTCGAAAATATCTCTTCTTTGTGAACTTATTCCAAACGAAAGTAGATGAGAATGTCGATTCGAGTTTGTAGTTAATATCGCAATGTAACTCTGATGTTTGCTGCAATGCTGAGTGTGGACAGTTCTGTTTTCATACCTCGCTTTGCCGTCACCCGCACTTCCATTTTTAGCAACATCTCGCCGTTGGCGATAATTTGCATTTCGATGTCTTTATTATTGACATTCCAATGTGTGTTTATGAATACGTTTTATTATCTATTTCGTTTGCACTTTATTATAAATATACATTTTATTGTTTATTTTGTGACCTATTATAAATATATTTATTATTTATTTTATTGTATATCTTATTGATTTCCTTATAATTTTTTATAAATGTTATAGCTTTATTGTGGTCTTTTTTACTGTCTCGTAATTCCATTTTATCATAATCTGCCGAATTCTCTCTCTCAGCTTCCTAACATTATAACATTATAACATTTAAATAAAAACATGTTAACATATAATACATAATAATTATTGTAACGCACCAAGATAATAAATAATGTAACACAAAGATTTTCAAGCTGTCACAATATGAGGATAATAACACAAAGATTGTCAATTGTCAAATAATGTCTTTTTTGCAAACGTCGCCGGCAACAGATCTGGACTGGCTAAATTGAGGGTTTGGCTGGATTGTGTGCTCCATAGTCAAAGGTATTATGGATATGGCTGTATGCAGTGTAATAAATGGTAACTTGGATTGATTGAAGGTTTATATGGTAATTAATCGGTCCTGTGCTGGTGTAGTTAGTTGGATGGGGATCCCAACAGAAAATACTAACAAATTATTGTAACATTTAGATGATATGTAAGAAATAATTTAGATAAGAATGAGTTAATAAAAGACGGTAAGAAAGTTACGCAGCAAAGATCAAAATTGATACTTGGAATAAAACCCTTTGAAATTTATATATATATATATATATATATATATATATATCAAAGGGTTCTCTTTCCTGTAGCAATATTGATTTTTGATATAGATCTTTGTGAACAATGGAAAGCTGCTTCAATTGATGAATACCTGTCAATCTGCTTGGGCACATGAACCGATGCATTGATTTGCTTAAGTGGTCGGATAATCTGTTGGAAATTGTATTCATCCAATAATAATCATAGAATAGGAAAATTTATAAATTATAGTTTAAAAATTAATATATTAACTACCTTATTTATTAGTTGTACTTCTCTTAATAACTTTATGCCCCAGAGAAACTTTTGGATCGCTTACAAATATAATCTTATCTATTTTAAAATGATTTAAAATTTTTTCAGTACTAAAAAGAAAAACGATTTTAAATAAGTATGCAATTCGGTTAAACATTCTATCGATAATTTATGGATAGTACTAAATCGGATTCATCAGAAAACTATTTAATTATTTCTATTTTTCTTTAGGAAATGGATTGGATTTTAGTTTAAAAATTATATGCCTTGAAATAATCAAATCAATTACAGGTATGTCAATCACATAATGTTTGAGTGACCAACATATTATATTTGTGAAGAAGACAGATACAAGTTACAATAACTGGATAAATATAAGGACTGTAGAAGCTAAAGAAAATTTAAGCAATTATAACTGTCAAAAGTTTATTAATATCAGTTTATATAATATCAGTAAAATAACGAAAAAGAATTTTATTTTGAAAATTTTCATAAATTAAATCTTTTTAAAATTTTTTAAATAAAATACTCAAACTGTTGAAATTTAAAATTCCCATCAATATGTGGAAATATTTATTGATTCCAAACAATTACATAACATAACTTCATATAATTTAGTTTTTCAACCAAGAAAATATCAGTTTTTGGAATTATGTAATAGAACGTAAAAATGCAATGTATCGATTAAATTTCCAGGAAATCCTACCAATACATTGAAAACTCACAAGATACTAAAAAGAAACATATATTTGGAAATAATTAATCGAGATCAAGAAGAGATAGAAAAAACATTACCATTGTATTAAAGAGATTGTTGCAGGTCTTGCTACTGATGGAATTTCAAGGGATTGCTTTGTTTTATTTGAAAATGAATCAGATTTAATGAGGATGGTAATGTTGAATAAAACGAGAATAAAATTTTAACGATAAGAAAAAAAGGAAGAAAATTAAGAATAGTTATGAAATTCACAATATATATTTATGTATACACTAATTTTTGTAATCACATTTATTTTAGTAAAAATTTACACTATCGTTAGGAATGAAAATTTGTGGTTTTTGTCTAGAAAAATTAATGTTTGAAATTTTAATGAAACATTCTAAGTAACTGGTATAAATTTACGTAGTGATTTCATTTGTTAATGTTAGAATAGGGCTTATGTGAATTAAAAATGTTGGAAATTAATAATACCATCACCGATTTAGTTGTCAATCATGGCTTTCATCTAGCTGCATATTTTATATGTAATATTTAGCATCTAGGAGTAATCAATTGTCTAAAGTTGAGTTTTTTCAGCTAAATGTGGTGAAAATGATTTTGAGTTGAATTATGATTGTAGTTGAAGAGTACTACTCCATTGAAATGAACTGTTATGGTGGTTGTTAAATATATTAATTCTTACAATGGGCTTTAAAATTGAAAATAAAAATATGTTTGGGAAGGAAAAAGAATTGCATTAAGATGTTAGATATCACTGACAATCAAAACATGCAATCATTAATACTCTAATTATAACTAAATATTGCCTTTAAGAAATATTTTTATTACAATTCTACAGAATTCATTAACTAGATGAACTTTGCGGTACTCGATGCTCCACGAAAGAAGCAATGGAGCCTAAGAAATTGGCCGTTGGAATATCAAGTCGAAATTACTCAGCATTGCTTACGGTTATGATACGATAGGTTGAGATTATTAAAAAATTTAAAAATTTTCAGAGTGGATAAAAATTGATGCTATGAATTGAGTTATAAAAATATTAACAATCATTATTGTCATTATTAACTAAAATTTAATTCAAAAATTTATTTTAACTTTATTTAAAACTGTTTATGATGTAGCTGTAAACTCACAAAATTTATTCACTACTCTTTTATCTATTAAGTCAATATTTACAGCCGTTCAGCAAGTGATCTCAGTAGAGGAGAATGTAATGCAAAAATGTAATGGAGAGATGAGTCGCGAAGGATTTCAAATATTAACCTAGTTCATGAAAGGAACTTATCTGATTTCGGATGAAGAAATAATACGAGTAATAGAAACCATATGACCGGTTTATAAAAGGAAGATCAATCAAATAATAGAACTTCTAATGTAGCATGCTGGTTAAACTAATGTTTTCTTTTCGTAATTGTCGTGGTTATGTATACACACACAAACACACAGACCCATGTATATTCCTGGGGATGGGCTTCTTCAATGATATGATGAGAATTATTTAAAAATTTATATATTATCACTGTTCTCTTATGTTCTCTGTTTAGATTCTTTGATATGGATTATTATTTGTGGAATATTTATCCATGATTACAATATTTTAGCAACTCGCATTTTCGAAAAATAAGAAATAAGTGTGTTTGAATATAAGAAATTATAATACAATAATAGGAATCCAAAGTAAAACAATTATAAGACAAGCATGTTCCAGATGATCCACAGTAAGATATGACATTTTTCAAAGAAATGAATAAATATATGACAAAATTTAATATCGCAACAATAAAACATTGAGGTTAATTCAAATATTGATTACTGACCTTTGGTTTTTGTATATTGTTTCCCTAGCTGATATCTCTATTCCTATAGTAAATTTCGAGTGATCAGCAACATCAGCAATTATGTCTATTATTTTCAATTTTCTCGATTAATTATCATTGATTTCATAGGATAATGGCGACGATTATTTGTACACTCCTGCAATTAGGGATATTTGATCCCTCTTTTTATATTTAACTGATCTAAATAATTGCTGACTTCTTAAAATGTTTTATTACGAATTGCTACCAATATTCTTATTTTATAAAAACTAAAAATGTATTCTTATTTACTTTGTTACTAAAACAAGTGCAATTTTTATAAAAAAAATTACAGTACCCTAAATTTACATTGGTATATTTTTTTTACATAAATATTTTTATATTCACACTTTTTAAATATCTTTATGTTTCACTCTTAACCAAAAATTATTATTCATTTTTTATTATTATTCTTATTAATTCACATTTGTCATTTTATTATTGATTATTGATGGTTCATTATTGGCCTTTATGACTTTTATTTATTTTTTGTTGACGTTGGAGTAGATTCCAAAAAGAAAAAAAATTCTAGAGAGCGGTGTCAACCAATTCTCAAATATGATGTTGAGTATGTTGAGTTGACAAAATCTTTCTCAATAAAAACCATTTTGCACGTTGGAACCCTTATTTAATCTCTAAGCATTTGCTTGGTTACACAACAATACAGCAAAGTAACTAACCAACCACAGCAAACTTAGATTGAAAATTCTAATTCGGAAAATGGACATAACCACACACACGGGAATTGATCAATCCCGAATACACAAAATCAATAAATTCAACTGGAACTTGAGAGATAAAAGATCAAATCATAACGTGATACAAAAATTACATACAAATCTCAAGAATAAATATTCATGTAAAGATGCCCAACTGTCAGCTGGAAGGCAAGTTTAGGCTCGTTTTACTAGTCAAAATAAATAAATATGGACAGTATAATAAATATATTGATTATGGCAACAATGCGAAACGTTAAAAGAAAATAGTGTAGGGAATTCAAAAATGAAAGATCGGCGGAAAGAACTAGGTTGCGTCGTACTTCGATAAAAACTAAGGAAATTATGATTTTGAGCTCCAACAAATTCTGATTAGACCCTAAGGAGCTTAATGATTACAGAGCATTAACTAATCTCCTACAGGAGATTGATATAAATGCAATAAAAATGAAATGAATAAAATTTACGGTGTTTAATAGAAAAATGAGATAAAATCTGCAGTGAAATTCCGTTAATGATTTCCACAATAGTTATAATTCCGCAATAATTATGAAACTATTGATTCGCAATGAACGAAATGTATCGAAATTATGGTACTGCCTTTGATTGTGAATGTTTGTGGATTTATGGATCATTTAATATTTTCTATGGTAATTTCTCACGTTACCACGGGGATTTGGATTTTAAATTTGACTTATTAAGGCTATGACTACTGTTGCTTTGGCAACGTAAATCAATAATAACGAATGATTCATTTTCTTCAATTTTATAATTATTGTCACCCTCTAATATTGTAACTAGATATACATATCCAACATTATTTTAATAATTTTAGTTAATTTCTTGTGTATTTAAATAGTTTAATCAATAATTCCAGAGATTGGCAAAGTAAGCTACGGCTGCTTAGTTTTTATACTTATCTTTATAATATAGAAATCCAAAAATACTTTTCAACTATCCATTGGATTATTAATTCTTTAATTTTTTCTAAGTTTTACCAGAATAAGTCAGAGAAATATGTTGAATGGTTTTTATGGAATTTTTTTTGAATTAAGAAACAATGAAATATTCAATGGTAAATATTCGTTAAATAAAAAAAAATGGCTGAGGTAATAAAATAATAAGTTTATTATCTTTGAATTTCAGTTGAATTTTTTCTTGAAATGTAAAAAACAATGGTGGATGTTGTTTTATGAATTTTATAGCCACTTATTTTTATAAAAATGATCTTCATAATTAAAAAAAAATATATTTATATGTGTGTGTATTTATACAATTTGAAAATTATTATTATATGTGAGAATATTCTACGGACGTTTATTATAATTAAACTATTCAAATTTCCTATATATTAATGGTTCCATATTGTGACATAACTGTCCAGATGGTACTTTCAATCTTATTCCAGTGCTTCTGCTTTTCCAATCCCTTTTGATTAAGAACTTTGACTAGTTGTATTTCTTAACATAAGTAGTCAACTTGAAAGTTAAGAAATCAAATGCACTCCACGGCTCTTATAAGGCAAAATATGATATTTAATAGCTTATTTACCTAATTTTCATTTTCGTATTGATTGATCCCTTGACTGAAAGAGTTACAGATGAATGAATCATTATCTAATATCCGAGCGAAAAATTCACTGAAATATCAGCATAAAATATTTATCAGAACTTTTGTCAGTCAATATTATTATGAAAACTAAATGCGCTACGGAATTTCGATTAAAATTTAACAGAACACAAGACGATTTAATTTCAATACCAATAAAATCACAAGGAGTAATTTTTCCGATATGTTATCAACTAAAACAAATCCATGAAATTCAAAGAAATCAATATTATTATCCAATCAGCAACAATTAGGGAATTATTCTTGAAATAAATATAATAATTTAAATTGTCGAATAAAATAGAAATGTGTTCTCGTGTATATAATTGGAGTGTAAACATTCAATACAAGTATAACACAACACCACCGAGTATGTTTACCAATAGCAAGCTCAATGAATTAGCCAAGTAATCTACTTGGAAATCTGTATTGGAATTAGTTGTTTCATGATTCTTCACATATTCCTGATATTTTTATTAACTTAATCAATTTCTATGTCAAATATTTTGGCCATCAAATCATTAAATTCCATTGAAGCTGATCCGATTGTTGGTTGTCAAGAGAAACCGGATAAAAACATCGATTCAAAACCCCCTATTTTAAAGGAAAATATTTTCTGTATTGGTCCAGGAAGACAGCGTCATTTGATTCCGTTGTTGTGTACAATAGCTCTGACAATTGTCATTGGAATGAGATCGGAAATGTTGGGCATTATCAGTAACATCAGAAGTAATTCCAGTCTCGATTCGAAATCGAATGTCGATGATAATCTCATCTTCAAACCATCGAAACATCGAACACTTCCTTGGACCGATTCATTGCTGGAAGATTTTATTGAAAATGCTGTCTTCTTTGCAAATATGGTGGGATCACCGATTGGTGGATATTTAACCGTCAATCACGATCCAAGCCTGTTGCTTGGTAGTTCTGTTGCAATGACGTGTGGCTTGAACTTATTTTTACCTCTTTTTGCTACGATAGGCAACAATGATACTGTAAAGATTGCTATGGTGATTATGATGAGAATATTTCAAGGACTAGCGGAAGGATGTTTGATACCGGCTATTTTCGGAGTGCTTAGATTTTGGGCTCCTGTTAATGAAAGATCTAGTATCGTATGTTTTTCCGTTATTGGAGTGTCACTTGGACCATTAATTGGCTTGCCATTATGTGTGGCAATTGAAACGAAATGGGGTTGGGGTGTGGTATTCTACATTTATGCCAATTTAGGATTGGTTTGGTGTATTTTTTGGTGGCGTCTAGTTGATGAACGACCTTCACGAAGTAAAGTCATCAGTGAACAAGAACGTCGTTATCTGTTATCTAGTATTGATTTAAAAATTGAAAAGGCTGGAAGAAATTTACCCATTCCTTGGAGAGAGATATTTCGTTCGAAAGCAATTTACGCCATTCTATTCACATACGCAGCTGATGATTGGACTTTTCAAATAACATCAGTTTGCATGCAATCATATTACGATTACAAATATCGATCAGATATCGAAAATACGATCAATCTTCTTGTTTATCCTTTTCTTGCTCGATCGATATTTGTTCCTGCAGGTACATTGAGTTATTTATTTTATCATTTATATTTCAATTGTAACGATCATAATTAAGCATTTTATGTGCCATTTAACTTATTGAATAAGGAATTTATAAATTAAAAATTAACAGTTACTTAATTGTTTACTTATATATTTTTCTTTCAGCGTAAATTGGGAGAGCGAAATCTCGATAAAATTAATATACGTCGATAGACGATTATGTTTACATTGGCGATATAACTGTAGGGCGAGTTTGTCACATATATTATGTTAACACATATAGTTTTTGAAGTGATAAGATTTTAGAATATGATCTATGGAATATAACATCCTTTCAATTGCCTATAATTGCCTTTATAAATATTTGATTTGCTCGCACAATACAAATACTTCAATCGGTCCCTGAACGTGAATAGTTGTATTAGATATTGATATTTCGTAATAATTTTGAAATTGAGTCGATGATTTATCAAACACTGAGAATAAATTGATCAATCTTTTTTTCGCCTTTATCCTGAAATTATCATTGATTTATATTTTCACGTCCTGTTTAGAGTCTTCAATAAATGAGTGTTAATAGTTTTTTTATAAGCTTTTTCTTTTTTTTCAAAAATGATCACGAATACATTGACGTTAAGAAATTGTCAACAAGGTTATTTCTGAGCTTTCACTCGAGCTTTTAGTATCATCTCTGCCAAACTATCAAATTCAATAATAGCACTTTCGGTTTATGGCAATTATGCATTTGTTAATGGGTTTGTTGCGAGTAGCTGCACTGCAGAAAGTTCTTGCAAAGGAGCTGCAATAAACATAATTACAGTAGAAAAATGAAAATAAAAATAAAAATTTGTGTTCATCATTGGATAAGTTCTGACACACTGAACTTCCTCTATTAAGTGTTCTACTGTTGTTATTAAGATCCCTGGTTTTGAATACCAACATTTTTATTGATCGAAGATTTTTCCAAAGACCAATCCATTATAATGGACGATATGACTTGATTTCTTTTGAATTATATTAAAGTTTCATGGAGTGTATAAAGGACACGATGCTATGAAACCTAAATGTAATTTCTACATGTGCAGATTGTCCAATTTCAATCGAACATCAGAAAACTCTGAATTTAAAGCACGTAGGGTACTGATAATAGAAATGACTACAAAACCGATCTATCGATGGACAATAGGTTGGAATCGATGATGGTTCAAGTACTATACATATATAACCTCGACATAGTTTATGTAATTTCTTAAACCGATCGGATAACTTAATAAAAATCATTTACGATCAAAGAATCAAAGATAAGGTAACCCGAAAATACTTTTGGCGTAGACAATTCTCACATCTATATTCGGTTTATGATTTTATATTAAATCCATCTGTAATTATTTCTAGGATAATTCTGAATATCTGATAATGTAGGTGGAGCTGTAGCAGACATTATAAGCTATACAACCAATTTATCCTGGACGGTAATTCGAAAAAGTCTAACTGGGATCGGCTTCAGTCTGAAGGGAATATTCTTTATCGCCATGGCTTTTGCTATAGATGAAAAGACAGCCACTATAATGTTATCATTATGTCTAGGTAATAAATATTGAATGATTAATTAACGAAAGACATTTTTCAACACAGTATTAGTTGAGCAGTTTCTAATCTCGAACAGCTTAAAGTTGAGCTTTAAAAATAATGAGTGTCTTTAAATTTGGATGTTTATATTTTCTGTCAGCTTAAAGTAAATATTTTTATCGAGTTATCTCATATTTCCTGAAATATTTTTAAACAATCTTTGACTTGACTACATCTCAAAACAAGATGTTGTTTTCTGTTGGAAAACTGTACCACAACTGCACGAAAATAATTCCAAAAACAGAGATCGAATTATGGTGTTTTGTGGTGGAAAGTTATCGTTACGTCAATAAATGAAGTTAAGTAAATAAATATATTCGATTAACAAATAAATACGTTGATTAATATCACCATTCATCATTAAAAATATTTTATTTTGTCTAATATCATCTCATTGTTATTATTAATGTTGGAATGAACTCTGTTTTACGCCATAGAATTTGTGAAATTTTTAATTTTTTTAAAAATTATTATTTATAACTGGTCGATAATTGGTGACAAAACCCACCTTTAGTTATAAATGAATTTCCTTGTTTATATTTTTAACTTGTTAAATTAAGTTTTAATTCCTTTCCATTAAATTTTAAATAAACTAGGCTAATATCATTATTTATCAAAACTTGAAAATATTTTCGAATGATTTCAAAAAAGTAAAAAATATAATGAATTTCTATTTTTCATTTGTAAAGATTGAATGACGTCAATGTTAGATACATTGTGCACCATTTTGTTCCTATTTATTATCTGAAACTATTTAAAATAGTTTTTCTATTAAAGTGTTCTAATTCTTACAAATTTTTGAATATCAAACATTCAAACCATCACCGACACACAGCAACAACGAAATTTGGAATAAAACAAATTTATTTCAAATAAAATTCAATTTGAAAAAAAGTAACTTCAATATCACACCAAAGAATAATCTTACAAATTGATTTACTTTTATTTATCAAATAAGAAAACAATAGTCGAACTCTAAAACGATTCTTAATTTCAAAGCTTTGATTATTTAATATAAATAAATTATGTTCCATTTATAGAATTGTTGTTAATTCGCTGTACTATTAAGTTTTAAGTTCCAGTTTAAGGAAGTGCTGAAACTGCTTTTTGTTTTGTGATATCAACAAACTTTATTAATAACTCAATACCCGATTTTATTAACTCAAACTGCACGAATAATTTTTTTGGGGTTTGTGCATTGATTTATGTATCAATGTATAAAATTTTATTAGAGGTATAAAATTATTTTTGTATGAAAAATAATATTTAAGATTTTTATGTTAATTCTGGGAACTTTAACGTCAATAGAAATAAAATATAATACAATTTAAATCCAAAAAAATTATATTGTATTATTAATATTTCCCTGCCACAATAAATTTGCGGACATAAAATAGTCAATATTGCATTGAATACATAGAGACTGATAAAAACGACATGCAAAGCGTAAGAAGTTTGGAGTGACCGATATAACAAAATTATCAATAATATTTCATTATCTACGTCATTTCGACTATCTCTATATTTGTTGTCTAACATCGAGGTGAATGAAGATCAATAGAAAGACAAACAGTTGAAAAAATATCAGTATGTTTAAGCGCGAACACGCTAAAAATATGGAAAAAGAATAATCTAAATAAGACTCCCTTGAAAATTTGCATTTCATGACATAACGCAGAGATAATGAAAATAAAAGAAGCAAAGGTTATTCATTGAACGAAGAAAATAATGGTAGGGGACTAATTAAATAACAAGAATTTATTATTTATGAACATGCTAATGTTGAGTAGGTCATAAAATCACCAAAAATATTTACAGAAACCAAGGAAATAACCCATAAAATGGTTGAGACAATCACACCCGATAAACACATGTTCCAACAGCCAATCAGATTCTTTCTAATATTAATCCATATTTGGAAGTTAAATTTTGACTGGCATACACCAACAAATGGCAGCAAACTCAGATATATGTCAATTGCACAAGAGATTGAAGGAAAATTACTAGCAAACGAATTTTAAAAATGAAAAACGAAGCTTCTGGACATCAAACAGACACAATCAATAGGTCTATAAAAGAGGTTGGATTCCACGAGTAAGTACCAGTTTTATTTGGTTGTTAATCTGCATTCTGTTCTTGACTCTCATGTAATTTTTTAGCAACTAGTCTTTTCTTTGCTGTGTTTGACTTTCTAGTGTTGATCCCGTCTTGTAAGATAATTTGTTATTGACTTGTGACACGATTTTAAATGTATCTATTGATATATCAGGCTTTTCATATTGTAGTTAAAATGTAGTTTAAACTTTCTTCTCTAATAAGTGATATCCTGAAATCTCAGAAGAAAGAATCCACTGGGAAATTTGAAAATTCTCGATGATCTCCTGTTAACGTTATCTCGAAAAAGCATGAGTCGATCAGATCCTTTAAATACAAAATAAACGGCTATTACGCAAATAATTGCAGAAATTAAGAGATTATCCCACAAATCGAAGTAAATTCCAACAACCGATTCTTAAAAAGAAAGTTAATTTTCAAAAGTCTGAAAATAGCGTTATACAACATTCCCAGAATATAAAAAGAAATGGGAAGCAGAATTATCACTAATGCGATAAAGTAAGTTGTTGGATAGACATGATACATCTAAATGAAATATTAAAAGAATTTGACGAAAGTAAAGCAAAACTATTTAAAGAAGAAGTCTAAAAAATAAAATAATGGAGAAATAAACTGGGCAACTATTATATAAATATATAAATCGTTTTGAATAAAGCTTACGAGAACTTTGGAGTAATATAAATGAGAATAGTAAAATTACGTGCACCAACGAACTTCCAGTTAACGTAGAAAGGAAACTTGGCTTCATAGAGCCAATACAAGAATTCTTCTAGACCAAGAGACAGAGCCAAAAATCTTAGACTGCAACGCTCTTCGTGCTCCGTTATACAAATTGATCTCGGATCATTGGATATCTCTTACTGACAGATGGATCGTGAGGTCACCAGAGAAATTAGAGCTAAGGAAATTGCAACATTTTATTAATTTTACTTTTTGAATAATCTAACATCGACAGACATGTATCTTGAAGTAGCCAGACACAATATTTTATTTCCATTAAAAGAGAAAGAGTTCTGACAGAGTTTATCGACACAATTTTATCAAAAGGTAACCAGGTAAGTTACGAATTTCTATTGAGATCAGAACATTACAAGAAAGTTAAGCACATTGAAAATCATAAGAAGAACAGCGGTAAAAATCGAAACAAAACACTTCAGCGAGTAGTAACTATTAAAAGGGGATGAGTTCAACCGGTTAATCGGAATGAACGTCCTTGAACAATTGGGAAACGTAGTATTGGATTTTCGAAAGGGAAATTTAGTAGAAATGGATACAAGCAGGATAATATATGAATGGAATGAACTATTTCTAAACAACTCCCTTTTAACTTCCACCAAGATCGGAAGTCGTAAATTACGCGAATACGCTTGAGAAAAACACTGGATACTTACTCTTTATACCCAGTCAACAATTTATACTCCAATACGAAATTGGTTAAATTTGCAGCTAGGTGAGTACTAATTAGGTTGACAAACAAAGCGGTAATTTTTCAATCCAGATACAAGATTAAGAACGTTGGCATGTATTACTGAAATGAGCGATGCTATGAAATACGGAACGCCGTTAAAAATATTTGATGATATAAAAAAAGACAGCCAAATTATAAGTGAAGAACAAAATAAAAGGTTGGAAAATCTAAAAAGCAAAATCATATGATCTTAGCGTGACACGAATTTGAATTTGGAAGTACTCTCACTGTTGAACATTCAATGCCATTATTACCAGGAAAATGAACTCCAATTCAAATGAGAGCATATCGAATATCCTATACCCAGCAAGAAGAAAGTCGAAAATAAAAACAACAAATGTTAGATTTCACAATATAATTAGACCTAGATTTTCACTATGGGGATTTCCAGTGGTATTGGTTAAGAAATAAGATGATAGTATTAGATGGTGCGAAGAAAGACACATACCCACTACTATTTCTACAGGTAATATATGTTAAAATTGGAAATTCGGTAATATTTTCTACAATTAATTCAAGTAAAAGAAATTAGCAATTTGTAATTAAAGAATCGAACAAATGCAAAAACAGCGTTTATGAATGACGAATATTTGTATGAATTTAATGCTTTACCTTTCGTATTGGCAGGAGCATCAGCTATTTTCCAAAGACGTATGGATTTTATATTAATGAACGTGGCACATGTAACGGTATATATTGACAATATTATTATTTATTTCTAAAGATATTAATGAACATATTAATGATATTGAAAAGGTATTTAAAAGACTAGAGTTAGCAAATCTGAAAATAAGATCCTCAAAATGCGAGTGAGCTAAACCAGAAGTCGCCTACCTTGCAAATGTAATTTCAAAAAGAGGATACAACCTAACCCTGCTAGGATCTGCAAAATTCTAAAGTTTCCGGTGCCTAAAGACGGAAATTAGCAAATTATTACAGAAAATTTATTAAAAATTTCTCACATATTGCGCATCCTATTAATATCCTGCTAAAGAAAATTATAGAGTTTTGATGGAAAACAGAACATCAACAAGCATTTCAGGAACTAAAAGAGAGGCTAATCACCAATCCTATATTACGAAATCCGGAGTCACGAGTTTGGACAATGACATTTCAACAGTGAGTATCAATATACTAAATTAGGAAACAAAAATTATTCAAAGCGAATCCACTAGGGGGCATTTTCGAATGCATCAAAATATCTGAGAAATTTTCCATGATAAAATATAAATTTGCAGCATTGTGCTAATAGATATAGAAAATCTTCAAGAGACACTATAAATCATATCAACAGCAAATAAGTGAACAAATATCAAAAAGAAATTCGAATAAAATACTAAACATCGAATGTGTTGAATACAGTGATAAACATGATCTCAATAATGAGTTCATGATTTAAAAAATGTATAATTAAATAAAATCTTATACAGTTATTATCTTATGTAATTATTAAGCCAATCTATTGAAAAATATCAAATAAACTTAAATTTTTAAAATGTCTAAATTGATTAATTAAATCAAACCGATGCCAGATTAAAAAAAAACATATTAAACACCTAAAAAATCGATATCATACTGAAAACATTCTCAATAAAAATGGAGCATAAATAATTGGAAATAATATCGTTAAATTAATCTCACACTCAAGATTCCTTTCATTTCATTAGAATCTGTCATCGTAAATCTAAGGGATAAAAATTCTAATAATTTTTTAAAATTTCAGATAATTCCAATATAATTTCCTAATGGTTAGATTTGAAAATTAATATTCATAAAAAATTGTAAAAAAATGAAAATGAAGATTTGTGTTTTCTAACGAAAATCATTATCATAATTCTATCTGCTCTTTTGAAGTCATCTTGATAAGATCGGGAGTAAA
>JBBMOY011216988.1:0-16095 GCA_037951405.1 Platydemus manokwari | reverse complement strand
CATTATATGCAAGCAATACTCCCAGCGACATCTTTTATCAAATCGAAATTTTAAGGTTATACACCCAATATATATAGCAATCTTTTTACATCTATGTGAATAGAATGAAAAATCCATGTTATGCGTCATGGCTGTTGAGATGGTCATGATGGCATTCTGGATGCACATTCAGATAATACTTTATATTTTTTCCAGCAGCAAGTAGATTTATCCTCTATACCTTCTTAATACCTCTATACCTATAGAGCTTCTTAAACTTTTGCATCTAATGTAAGGTATTTTTAAAAATCCGAGTATATAAGGTACACAAACATACCGTGATAATATCTGATATTCAGAATTCAAATATCAACGTATGTATATTATTTTATTTAATAAACGACTGCCGAAGACTCAACTTTTATGATTTTTAATGATTGCAAAGCATTACAAATACCACATTTGAATCTGATGATATTTGTTGGTAACAATTGATCATGGAATAACTAGCAAATATCAATCTTTTTTACAAATTCATTATTCTCGTGGGTTGTTTTTTTGGCATTGTCTGCATCAATTTTCATTTCCGAAACTGCTAATTTATTGACAATTAACCTTTTTCAAAAATGCATTAACTGTAACACAAATTTCTTTCCTATAGTGCGTTCTTCAATGGACCGAAAATCAATAACCATTTATGTATACTTTTTTCATTCTTATATCTTACATTGTTAGAATTATTAATTGTTTTATCAAAACTAACTCTAGAAATAATATTTTTGCTCTTTATTTTCAGCACAGAAGGCTTTTTATTTTTTCATAATCAGTCTATAAATTCGTTTTGTGTGCCTTGAAATATTTTCTAAACATTGATTTTTTTCTTTTGATTTATACCGGTATGAAGCTGTTGTTTTGTTCATCTTATCAGTAGTAAAAACTTCATCAAAAATGAAGCAGCCAATTTGTTTCACATAACTTCGATTAACATCAGAAAATGCATTATTTTTTTCTTTTCGAGTTAAGTCCTACTTTCTGAGTGCAGAATCCAAATATCAAACAGTATGGCTACCGCTACCAATGATTGTTGATGTGAATTCACCATAGGTATATTGATGTCAAACTACTTATCAATTAATTATCAGTAATTAAAATGTTTGGTAAATTCTTATGACTTCAAGATTTAGCTTTAGACAGTACATACCTTTATAAGTCGTGATCTAAACTTATTATAATATACTTTTGTGTCGGTATTATTAAAAAAATCGAGATAATGAAGATTATTAAGAATCGAAAATAAAATCTGATTAAATGTGGGCATTATTTTTACGATTAATATTTAAATTAATTTAAAAGATGAAGAAAACGGAAAGCGATTCAAGTCTTTGATATAAATATTTATTTTAATCTTACCTCAAAAGATAATTTTAAAATCAATAAACTTATTCTTATTTTAACCAATGAGACGTTATTGTGTTTGCTTGTGTTTTTCGGAAATTTAATTGAAAACTTTTCCATCGAACATTTAACTTTACTTGAATGTTATTTAATGTTGTAATTGTTTCATTGGAAATATAATTTAATAAATAATTACTCTTTAATTATGCTAGCCGCTTTTATTTTAAAAACCACACATTAAAAACCAACTGAAAAGTCAAGACACCAAAAATCTATTTAAATACAAATATCTAAACAAATAAATTTAATTTTATATAAATATGATTTTACATAAAATTAGAATTAAAAATTTATTCATATTAAAGTATCTCACACTCCCATTTTAAAATTTTTGATTTTGTTAATTGTCTCTGTATCGAATACTCTACATATTTCATTACACGAAAACTCTAATTATTCTATCTTTTATATCTCCATTTTATCTTCTTTAAATATCTTCTTTTTATCTCTTCCACAACTTCTTTATATGTTCTCAATCTAGTCTCAGTATCTTCCTCCTTCTCTTATAATTTTCAGTCGCTCATCTTTTCAGAAACAAATCCAGATCAGTGGTTGCTATGTTACCCGCTACTATTTTAAAAACTGAAAAATCTATTTAAATACAAATATTTAAACAAATAAGTTTGATTTTATATAAAATTTGAATTAAATTTGAATTAAAAATTTTACTCATTTAAAATATCTCACAAATTTATGTTTATAAATTTTTAAATGTTTCGAATTTTATTATTAAAAATTTTCTAAAATATCAAATGTTTTTCAGTCTTTTAATTTTTGATTTTTTATTGATTATCTATTTAGATGAAAGCACAAAGGCCTTTGACATTGCAGATGTCCAAAGTTATGGAACAATTACTCCACCTTCAAGCAGCTAATAGAATTTAACAATTTATATATTATCAACTGTGATATCTAGCGTCATGTTATAATAATAATTCCATTTCAATGAAAGCTCGAAAAATGATCTTTCTATAAATTTATATAAACCGAAGTTTTGATGATTTTATTAATAAATCTGAACTGAATGTATAATTGGTATTGACAACTGGACTTTTGTGGCGGAGCAATTATCAATGAATATTATTTTTTCAATTTTTCATTTTATAGATTATTTTTCAATTTTATAGATTATTTAAATTACTGGAAAATGTTTCATATGATTGGTTAATTGATGTTTTGATATTTGCACTTCGAAATTTGAGATATTAAATGTGATTTTGTGTCATGATATACGGGGGGTTTGCTCTACTGTGTTTCTCGGAGAAAAATTTGAAATACACGGATGACAATTTTTACAGCCCTCAAATGTTTGTGAAATTTAATATAAAGTTTATTTGGTTGAAACCAGTTGTTGAAAGCGTTTATAATTAGTTGAGTTCTTATCTAACCGTGCTTAACGAATATCAGTTGGAAATTTATCAATTTGTGAAATACTTTGTGTTCACGTGTAAGGATTACTTGTTTTATCAGTTTATAAGTTCATTAAAAGGATTTATATTTTAAACGAGAAAAAGTATAAGAGGCTTAAGAATTAATATTAAGATCGAATCATGTTTTTTGGAAATATTTTGATTTTTTTAATTTAAGGTATTTTATAATTTATCGAGATATATTCATGGTTTACAATTATTTAACTGTAAGAATGTGATCAAATTGTCTAACTAATAATGAAATATTAAATATCGAATGTTAATAATACTCCACGAGTAACACATAACCTTTGTCTATATGTTTATGTTTGTGATTGAAGGGTCTATTTGGATAGAAATACTTTAGTACGAATTCATGTTCATCATGGTAAGATGAATCAATTCATTGAACTGACTTGAAGATGCTTGCATACATTGTCTTCGAAACCACTGGTTGTCGCCAATTTTAAGAATTTTAGAGAATTAATTGCAAAGGATCTAAACTAAATTTTCTTTGATAAATCGTAAAATAAGAAATATATATAAGCAAAGGTTCTGGTTGATTAAGAATATAATAATTATTTTGATTTCTTCGTGAGAGATCGAGATGGATCTAATAGTAGAGTTCTTTCAATGATTTAAAAAATTGCTTTTTTGTGAGACAAGGTTAATTAATTTTGTTTTCGTTTAAGAATTAATACTTACTTTTATACATATGATGCGTTTCGGGTTTATTGGTTTATTTTTCAGTCGCTGATTTGTTTCTGTATTGAAATTTATCACAGTCCACTTATCAATCTCGCGTGGTTCTTTACAAACCCAAGATACAATCTATTAAAACCTTATTATTATTGTTTATTTTCCCTTCGCGTATAATATTGTATGGAGACAATATATACGGCAACTATAATCTATTGAACTTGATTTGTTTTATCAGTTTCAATAACTAATATTATTCTCAACTTATTGCTATTTCTAATCAATGAACACGAACCGTTTATACTTATTTTTATTGATACAACAATTAACACCAATAAAGATTATAAAAATTAATTTTACAATACACTTATGCACCAAAACGACTATTCTAACAAATTCTGGATTAAGATGACGGTTGATAAACTCCACACTCTTGGAGCAAAACCAATTACCTTTAAGAGAGGTTTTTGAGTCAAAGCACATAATAAAATGATACACGATTAGTATATAATAACGATCAGTTGTTTATATATTATCTGACTTACGTTAGCTGACAATGGCTTTCCGGCTGCGATAATGTCAAGATAATTGCCAACTTTGTAAGTATCCTTGCTATACAATTATTTGGTTTCTGTTACATATTTTGATTATCCTACTTCTGATAGTTTCTTGCATTGTTTATATTTCTGGAAACAAGTCTTTATCGTTTGTTTCACTTGACTCGAATGCCAGTTTCACATAGTTCGGATTCCGCTCAATACTACTCAGTGAAGTCATCGTTGTGAGATTTGTTATCTCAAATGATGTTTGGTTGTTTTCTACGGAAATTATTGACAATTTCTTAATCTCCTCCTTTTTGTCCATGTATTAAATGATTCGCTAGGATAGCCATATTCTTATAATATCCAAAGAATTTGTCCATCGAATAAACAATGGCTTGCTAATTGCATAGATTATCATGAAATAACACATGTTCCCTTACATCCTTCTACAAAAGTTCTAAATGCTCTCAACTCATTCAATGACCTTTTAAAATATATTATCATAATTGAGAGCATATTCCACTTTTGTTTATAATCGTAACTACTTCACTGATTCCTGAATTTCTCATTAGTGTGAAATATGAAAATTTTCCCGCTACATCTATAACCTATTGAGGATAAATTCCATGTTTTTCTTAAACATTTAATTTTGTAAATATAACCTTATGTTCTAGAATTTTTAGATCTAAAGTTTCCAAGGCGCTTGTCTGACCTGGATGATATTCTCCATGTAATTAATGTATTGCACTCAGCTGGTCTAAAAATACATAGCTTGTTTTTTATTGGCTATGACATCCGTTTCTCTAATGCATCAAGATTCTTGAGATACTACGATTTCAACAGCTTCACTTTTACACCTTCTCTGCTTGTTCCATTATTATTTGAGAAACAAAATCTGGATCAGAAAGAATTTAACATTTCTTTGTCTCAACGAGAATAATATAGAATCATTTCTTGGTAGATTTTTAGAATTTGTTACTTAAGTTTATGATATAGATAATTCATTTTATTATTAAAATATCAGGCAAATCTAATGTCTAGTTTATGTATTGGGGTAGCTTTTACAGCTCCTTTCACTTATGTATATATAGTTATTTTGAAACTTTATATCTCCTCATATAATAATAGATTTTCTTTTGAGAAATTTGATTGCATTAGTATCTCAGGTGGTAATTGTAATTAAATTTTTCTCTTTGATATTTTCCTCCTTCATTTTCTTAAATAATTAAATTATGTTATTCGACTAGCGTTAATTGATTTCTTTTCTACTGTGGTTCCGTTGATTGAAGTAGAACATATTTATTTTACTAGTAATAATGAATAGTATTCATTTTTCATCGTTGTATGAATGAACCTGAACCATTAGTTTGACAAGATTAGAATGCTGAATTGCGTTCTGATATCGAGTTAATAGTTCCTGTAATGAGATCGAAAATAGATTCCTAAGTTCACAGTTTGACTTGATAATTTTATATATTCACAATATGGAATGTATCTTCTTCTTATCTATATTTTATTTACCTAAGCAAGTTCTGCCTAGGTTGATATTACTCCCTTTTGTAATAGTTTCTGCTACTATTTACCACGTTTTTGATTATAGTTGTATTTCATTATCTATTCTTAATTTTTTTGTTTTAAATAGTTTTTAATATAATGAAATTTTATGATGATATTTTTAAACTAATAAATATGATTTCAGTATCCAGAACTGTTGATTTATTAAATGATCCATATAAATGTGGGAAGACTAGATATTATTTTGTCATTATTCATACCTTGTTGAAATTTGAAGTTTTCTTTGGATCTTTCCATAATCCTGATTAGATGTGTAGTGGGACACTGCTAGATATAAAACTTAGTAGATATTTGATAGTTTTGATTTGAGCAGTTGTATTGCGTAGTCCATATCCAATCTTGTAGGACACATAACAATAGGATACGAAGGTGTAGAGATGCATTGTAACACTCTAATTTAGAAAGTCAAATTCTATAAAATTTTAAAATTTTTAAAAGTCTATATTGATTAAAATAGGAAAAAGTATAAATTTAAAAATTAAATAACTAGTGAAAACATAAAAAATTTAATATATTGAAATTTAAAATTTACAAATAAAATACCCTAAAATAAATATATAAAAATAATTTTAAAACCAAATGAAATAAAAAAATGTTTCAGCACAACATATTCTTTTTATATTTTGTTTAAGCAAGGTAATCTCAAATAAAAAAATTTAAATGAAATCTAAAAATAGAAACTACATCATGTCTGCACAAATCAGCAACAGAAATCAGTATAAATAACTAAGGTAGCCAAATATAGTAACAAATATATCAAAAGCATTAAAAATAGTAACACAAAATACTAAATATAGATTTTACCCAAGCAAGAGTTTTTTTTATTTTCCATTTCTAGTTTCTTTAAGACTGTATTGTTGCTCTGTGTTTGCCAAGGTTCGAGAACCATTACAACAAAAGTTCGAAGGTCTGAGTATTTTTCGATATTCTTTTAAACAGTTTTAAAATTGAGCACTGTATATCTATGAGGACGATCGTAGATTTTCGGTTGAAAATTTATTGGTTGAGAATCCATTCTTAGTTTGAATTCCGTGAATTGGCATTCTTTCTTCACAAAGACTTAGATTTCCTTGGCCAATATATCCATTTACAAATGAAAAGATGTGTTTGTAATTCCACTGCATATAAGCATTTTCTGCATGTCATTCCTTTCGTGTACTTTTTTTTCAAAGTAAGAAAGTTGTATGCCCATGCGTTTTGAATAAATCTGAATCAGCAACAGTAAGGTACTCACTAAAAACTACTTTTGACCACTATGAAATGAACTAAAAGATCATAAGTTGCTGTTATAGCACCTATTTCAGATTTAATTAGTCCAGTTTCATTGGTACGTTAGCATAAAACATGATTTCAACAGTTCTGATATATTATTGATTTTGTTTTGTTCCGCTATCGCTCTGTTTTCATTAAAAAAACCATTGTTCTTTTGGTTTTGTTGACCTTTGACCCAGATCTCACTGGTAATAAGAATTAAAGAAACAGTGAAATATATATATTGTTGTAGGCATATTTAATGCTCTCTCTTATTTATCGTTATTATATTTTGATCCACTCAATCTAGTACTTCTTCAATTGTCGCAACATAGTTACTCACTCCAGCAAAATGAGTGTATCGCCATCATCCTTATAATTTTAGGTTTGCCAGTTTTCTTAGTCCACAACTTCCTTTTGACTTGGACGAGTAAAGATAACTCAATGAGCAAAATTTGGTATGCCAAGCACATTTTCTTTGTATCACGTCGAATTGTGGTAGTCTAGTATAAGTGATATAGTAGTTTGTCATACAGAAGGTCTCTTTGGTGTTCAGAAATCACTCAAATGTCCTCAGTTTTTATTTTAGCAATGGCATGAATTTTTCCAGTTTATTCATTATAATTTCCATGTTGGCGAATAGCCTTTCAGTTTATGGGTCTGAATATAGGTTTCTATTGTTAATCTTGTTATTTTTGAAGGAGTACAGGGGCCCTTTACATGAGGTTACATTAATTGTCTTCGGTTTTATTTAATTGAAGTCAAAGTTTTGATCGAGTTATATTTTTCGATTATGCTAAATTTAAGATTATTTGAGCCAAGTTTTTTGATGTTATCTGAATATCGAAGCGAGTTTTGTAAAATGACAGAAAATATTAATAAAAATTACTATAATATAATACTTAAGAAGGTTCTATAAAGTTGTCCCAACAAAACCTGACTCCCTCAGATAATAGGTTGTTGCTTGTTAACGAGAGTTAATATATAAATTAGACATAAATGAACAAGGCAATAGCAATAATATTTTATTATCGATTAAATTGAATAGATTTTAAAATGCCACAATAATTGTTTATATCATATTCAAAGTAAAGGCTGTACAACTCAGTTGTTGGGACTAGCCTACCAATTAAAAATGACGGCGGTGGACCGTAACACGAGTTTCTTTTAGACCGCGGTGTTAAAGATTAAGTGTTGTTCGGTTATTACTTAAATCAACAAAATAAATTAAATTACACATTGCCATGCAAATAATCGGGATAATTCTGAAAAAAAAATTGTGAGATCCGACACTGAACTATTGCTTAAATATCATTAAGTGTTATTTTCATGGTTTTTAATGGATATTTTACTTGTTTATGAGATCTACTCAACTTTTTATTAATAATTTCTGTCATTTTACAAAACTAGCTTCGATATTCAGATAACATCAAAAAACTTGGCTCAAATAATCTTAAATTTAGCATAAGCAAAACATATGACTCGACCAAAACTTTGAATTTTACTAAATAGAACCGGAGACAGTTAATACAACATCATGTAAAAGGTCTCTGTGCTCCTTCAAAAATAACAGGATTGACAATAGAAACCTTCTATCTTCAGACCCAAAAACAAAAACCATGCATGAAATTCTTATATTCATATTCGAATTATAAAGAAACATTATATTTTCCAACATCGTCTAGTGTTGATTATTATTTTTGTGGAAATCTTTGTTAATGTTCATCATTAGAATAAAGGTATTTTATCCTCAGTATTTAGTTATTTAAATATTTTTCAGATCAAATCATTCTAATATATTATCGGTAAATTAGAATCTCGAAATGTAATTTCTGAAACTAAGCTTCATCTTTCTTGTTGAAGTTGTATTACTAATTTATTCAATCAATCATACGATATTGATGTTAACTGTTAACTAAGTACTTGTTCTCATCATTCATCACAAAACATTGAAATTCAAACATTATTTCTGACGTATTTTTAATGCTAAGCTGTTCTATTGTTGTAATATCTCTATCATCAATGACGAATATTTCATATGAATATCTTTTTATTAATAACCACTTTGTTCCTACATCAACTAATTGATAAATGTATTCACATAGTTAATAACCTAACCTGTTTAAAAGTAAAAGCAATATAGCTGTTATACACAGGAAGCACTTTAATTTTTCAATAATACTAAATTATATACAAATGACATATATATATGAATTAAATTAATGTCAATAATCTAGATAAGACCTAAATGTTCCATGATAGTTTCATTAATTAATCATATCAAATGATGCACATGGATTAACACAATATTTTACACCCTTGCCTGCTTTCAGATATCAGTACCAAGCCCTCTTAACAGCACTTCAAATAGCTAGAAAACATCAAACTGAACTTCTAATTCAGGTTTAACAAATATTATTGATCTTACAAATGAAAACAAGCCTCTTTATCACGTGATATATACATTGAGCGAATCGGTAAAATAAACTTATCAATTTACAACTATATTTTCTCCTGATTAATTCGAATTTTATTCGAAACAATTTTCCTTGTACAAATATTGTGCGCGTTTTAAGAGAATTCAAAAGTAAAACATAGCACGAGTAGAAACCATGAACCAGTATAAATATTAAAATACATTACATTATATCTTGTCCAATAAGTGCATAACAAACCAATTAAATCATCTTAAAGCTTAATATAAAAATAAAATAAATTCTTTATAATAAAATTCAACGATTGATTCGAAATTTCGATTTAAATAGTGTAGAATTCTATTCGTCAATGAGAATGTCCAATAGATAGAATCAGCGGCAATATTGAACCAAAAATGATCAATAGTAATTCAATAAAAGTGAAACCAGATGTTTGTTCCATTTGATTTCGAATGGTTTTATTATCGTTCGGAACGTCTGTATTGTTTTGCTGTTTGGGTTGATGGTTTGACAATTCAGGAAGTACATGAACAGTTGCTACGTACAAAAATGTACCTGCTGAAAATAGTAATGCGATTCCAGTGGCATTGACATCATGTAAACGTTCTTTAGCTTGCTAAATTTGTTTAATAAATTCAAAATACCCGTTAAATGAATTAATCAATTAAAAATAGATGTTTCAATTTTGTACTTCATTTGAATTTCAAGTTTTTGTTTATCGTAAATTGAACTTCAGAATGTGAGAGGTGAATAATCTTGATATTTAATAATAATTCCATGGTAATATATCAAACTAATACATAATTTTACAATAAACAATATTTTATTGAATCATTATATTGAATACCATTATAAAAATTGATATTAAATCTATTAATAATAATATTACGAAAATTACTAGGTAATGATAACAAGTAACTTCGGAGTTCATGAAGAAAATAGCTCATTTTTTTAAGTCCTGTCCATGATATTATGTTACACGAATAAATCAATCACGATTCGTGTTAAAATGAGATATTATTTTTGATTAAAAAAGATATTCTATATTGTTATTTATTTAAAATCCCTTATACAGAACAAAACAAAATACCCGATATAGGTTAGTTATTTTGATTAATTAAATAATATCTTTAAAAAACCATATAAAATTAAGGAAGGGTAAGCTGATTAACAAGACATAAAATTTTTCACTTTGGTTATTGACAATATATTATGGACGAGAAATAATCGATCATATTTTCAAATTTACGGGAATTAATCGAATATCTGGAAATATTACATGGTTCAAGAGGTATTTTCTAAAAAATGGTTAAGCCATCGATGAAAGTTAGTACAACTACATTCCCAATTTCTGGCATATTTCATTTAAATGCGCATATAAGTCCAAAAGAATAAATTTCCCATTCATTAAATACGATATTTTGGAAAAACATATCATTCAAAGTTGAAAATAAGAATTTAACATCAAATTTATAAAATTCACAGGTTAATCGATTTATACAAATTATTTATTAGGCTATTAGTAATATCTACGTCAACAGTATCAAATTTCATATAAATATGTTCATTGATTAAAAAGTTGTGCTAGTCATGATCAAAACAATTTTTTCCAATATCTGATTTTGCTTAGCAAAATTGCATTAAATGAGATTTCCCCTGCGGTGTCTTCAGTGACTAGGATATATTGAAAACAAGAGCATGTGAACAATATAAAATGTCCGAAGGGTCGAGAAGATGATGAAGATAAACCACATTACAGACGACCACTTTCACCAACTGATGAACGGCACATCAAGAAAAAATTAAGGATTTGATTATTTGGACGTCGTTCGCGCAAACCAATTTGTGTCAAATGACCAGAATTATGGACAAACTACTGATTTCTTCACTACAACAATGTAGAGAGTCTCACAATCCATTGGTTGAATTTGTAATCACCCTATTCACCTGATTTAGGTTCCTGTGACTTCTGACTATTCAATAGCTTGATAAACCTATCTGGATACCCCATTTTGAATTTAATAAATGTTACTAGATTTGGAAAAAAAAGTTCGCATAAGTGTGTTGACGATGAAATGTATTTGGAAGAATAAAGATTTTTCATTTTATTAGAAAATTTCCAGTCAGATTTGATCAGCATTATAAATATTGATAAAGGTGAAAATGACTAAATGAGTTAAGTTTATACAGTTATAATGAGGTTGTTATTTTTATCGATAATGCATTTGTTATCTCATTGTCAATTCATCAAATAAATATGAACTAAAAGACGTCACTTACCTCATTCAAACACAGAAATGTGATTATTGCAACAACAGGAGCTGCTAGAGAAAATAACAACAGATATCGTCTGATTTTTTGTCTTTCAACATTATCGTGTAAAAGAAAAGATACAAATCCAAATGCAGCTGGCCCCTGAATTATAAATATTTAAATAAATATACATAAATTAATTCAATATCACAATAATAATAATAATGATAACAATAATAATAGTAATAGTAATAATAATAATAATAATGATGATGATGATGATAACAATAATAATAGTAATAATAATTGTTATTCTCGTAAATATTTAAATGAAACAAGATCCAATTACAACAAGTGCAAACGGTCAATTAATAAGTCATGGCTTTTTATATTCAACTGTGATTGAAATCTCTTTCAATACTCATCAAAAAAACTTACGTAAAATTAGTCTATAATTTTACGTATTGCTGAGATTATCAGTAGCATGAAATAATACTAAAAATAATAACATTAAAAAAAATTCCAAATTCAATTTAATAGTTGATCGACAAAATTTTAATCAACAAATGTCAAGCGATATATTTTATACAATCGAAACGAGAAGCGAAAAATAATTATTAACGTTTCATCATTTATTGCAGTACAAATATTCAAACAAACGATGATGAGAGTAGAGGATTTGTCGTTGCCACAGTATTTGATGAACTGATCTGACCAGCATTCTCAGTTGATGATGAGGTGTTCCGGTTTTTGATTGACAGAGATCCGATAGTATTTATCAAAAGTGAATTCGTTACATTTTTAAGACCGGTATTTTTATTATTGTTACTAAAACACAAGGACGAATCTCCACCGAGTTCTCGATATTTGCCTTCATCGAGATCTGAAGTTTTTGGTTGGCCATTATCGGTTTGTTTTACCAATCTTTGATAATCTAGATTCATATCGATAAATAATTTTCAATAAGGCATTTACTTTTTGTCATAAACTAACAGTTATTTGTGTTATCACTGAGATTAGCCGGTGAGACTGAAGAAAATGGGGAATACTTATCTTCATTCTGTCTTGGTAAGCTACTTATCTGAATGGAAAGAATGTCTAATACAAGTCCTGTTTACTGGGAACATGAACACTTGTTTTATATCCTTGCCATCGAATTGATATTTTTATGTTTGTGGTTTAAATTTGGATTCTACTTATCAATATTTCCGCAGGTGGGGCTTAGCATTGGATAATGATTTCGAAGGGCTTTACACAGTTTGGATAAAGGAAATTTATTCAAATCTTTTTTTAATTAATTAAACTGCTAAAAAATATATTTAAATATAATTGAAAAATTGGTTCAAGTTAAAAAAACAAAGGGGGTCTTTTGACCTAGTTTCGAAATGATCAATTTTCGCGAATGGGGTTATTTTATAATTTAATTTTCATTTTATCATTCTCAGATTTTATGTAAAAATAAATTTTTATGAAAAATTTAATGTCAGATGCAAATTATAAGAACTATTTTTTCTTTGCTACTATGATTTGAAGTTTCTGGGCATGATTGATAGATGATAAATTTTAAATGGTTGACAGTACTGTTTTGATAACCAAAGTTTGAAAGGATTCTTTATAAGATCTCCTCTAAAACTAGATAACATAAATTAAATATAATAAATATAATATCATAAATTAAATATAATATAAAACTTTACACGATAGTCATACATTTGTATGGTTTTTTTTGCCTAGGATTGTCACATGTCGACTTTGGAATAAAGAAAGGTATGAAAATATTAGCAAATTTTATATCATATCAAATTACTGTAAATATAGTTTCTTGGTGAGTTATTTTACTATTTAGTGAAGTTTAATTTATTCTTATGGCTCCGTTGATAGCACACTTTTGAGGATATCGATAGGCACATGACGAAATTGTTAAGCCCAACTCCTGTTTTAATCGTTTTGTAAATTAACATTTTTCAATTATAGATCGACTGAATAAATTCCTGACTACTTTAACAGAATTATTATAAAATAATTGTAAAAATTTACGGTATATCTCTGTTTTTCTAGCTAATTTGTCTATAAATTGCAATCTGACCTACTTTGATCGGTTTTTCAAATAAACAAACTGTATTAGATTTCAAAGCTTTAATGTATTTGATAAATGATTTCAAATGACTTCAATCAATCTAATTAAATCAATAATTCAAAATGGTTTTAAAGAATACAATTAAATAAACTGATAGATATTTGTAATACACACAAGAAATTAAAAATTTTATTTTAGGACCCCCATTTTTCGTAACTTGACCAAAATATTAATTAAATCAGCCCGCCGTGTATTATTTTAGTTTAATTAATAACTTATCTGAAATCAATTTCCACAAAGCACGATACTAAAAGAAACTTCGTTAATTAGTTGATTAATTTTGGAAAATTAATTAATTCGTGGAAATAATAATAAATAATCTAACGGAAAAAATCGAGAAAATAAATATTTTTTTTTCAAATAGACAACATATGAATTGATTATTATTATTAGTAACCTATAAATAATCGATTAATAAAACTCAATATAGGCTTCAATGAACACATTGCATATGCAGGTAGAAGCTGAGATTTTCTCATGTATTTTTCCAAACGTATGATGCAAAGACTGTCGACAAATTGATTAGGCTTATAAGAATCGTATCATTATTCGTATATTAATTCTGTTTTGATAACAACAAGTTTTATCGGGCAATTATATTTAAAACAGAATGATGGATTTTGTTTTTGTGTAAATCTTTTATCCCAAGCAAAGTTTTAAAGTACAAAAATATTTTATCGAATTTCAAGAAAAAAACATGAGCGAATCATAACAGGTTTTCAAGATAAAGTAAATGGCCGTGTTGTGGTGTTATTGGGAGATAAATTGATTGGCATTAGATAATTTTTATTTAACCATATTTTATAATTCAAAGTTTTATTCTGGCATGATATAGGATAAAATTTAAAATATTATTCTACTTTGAAACTGAGTTTTACTTTTAATTTCAAATCCTAAAATTAATCACAATATCTAAATACTGCCTCATATAAATTCAAATCGTATATAAATGAAATATTATAAAATTCGATTGTGTTTCGATTGATTAGAGTTGAGGAAATTTCTGTTTCTTTTATTTCAAACTTCTTTCTCTCTCGTATTTCGTTCTTTGGTACAACTAATCAAAAGCTTCCTAATTCTTTTAAGTGTATTGATATTGTGTTTTGTTTTTGAGATTTATTTATGCAAAACGTTAAAACAAGCCATTTAATTAATCGTGAAATTTCCAACACAAAGAAAGGAAATAGATCAAAGATTTACCAAGTCACGATATCAGGAATAAAAACAAAAAAAATAAACAGTCCCTATTTATAAAGAAAATTGAATCAATTCGATGTTCCCAATATTGTTTCCAATAAATATTTTATAGGAATAAATTTAAATTAAAATTTAATCAGAATGAGAAGTTGCTGAGAATTGTCAATAAGTATATTTTTAATTGTTCTTTTACTGATAAATTTCCTGAAATCTGATTTTAAAGAAATTGTCAGAATTTGATTCGATACTATGAGGCTTTGAAGTTTTCATAAACATTTTTTTTTAAATTTAAATAAAATAAATAATTAAAAGTACATTAAAACAAAATGATTGAATATTTTGGTTTAACATATTTTTATGGGTTTGAAATTCTTAAATATGTTTTCATTTCAAGTCTTATTAAATAGCAGCAACTAGCATGTGGACTACGTTTTGGATTAGATTTTTATAAGATCTAATTCAGAAAAGTATTGAAGATATAACGAAGCTAGGGAATGCATAAAATTTAGAAGATGAGAAGAAGACAGAGGAAATAGAGAAGACAGATATTCAAAATATATTATATATAAAGATAATGTGATATGAAAATAGAGATAAAAATAAAGAATTCAGTATAAGAGATGCAAATAAAATAAAGACTACAAAGAAACAATGACTGGGGATTTTTAATTCGTTATAAATAATTTTTATCCATTTGAAATGAGATGATTGATAAAATATTTTTAGAGAATTTTTTAATGCTTTTATTAAATATACTTTTGTAGGTTGTACTTCTTAAATTATTTTTCAATGAATGTTTTCGCAAATAGCAACAGCTAACATTTACAAAGTGAAGACAAAGGCGAATGAAAAAATAAAAGCAAGCTGAAAGAATGTTATCGAAAAAAATCATATCAGAAAAAGAGATCTTCAAAATAATTCAATTCCAAAAATCAAATATAAAATTTTTTATCTTTTGTATAATATAGCATATTTTACTGTTCCTTTTTAATATCTATTGACTTCCCATTGGAACTCTAAAAGTTCGATTAGCAACACCTTACAACTATCCCAGTACTGATAATGCAGTTTCTTGATTTTTCTTTTAGTTCGTTTAGCTGGTGCTTGATCCTGATAAACATCCTGAATGTTTCTTACGGCTGCGGCAACGTTTATTCCCTTCC
>JBBMOY011215877.1:0-16099 GCA_037951405.1 Platydemus manokwari | reverse complement strand
TAAATAAAATCGATCTCAATTAATCCAATGGTCATTTGTATTAATAAAAATAATGGAATAATCGATACTATTTTTGTAATTCATAACATATTTTTATGTTTTGTCATGTGTTTTGGAAAATAAAATCACCTCGTTCCTGCTATTGATTTTATTGAATTTACCTCTTGGTCTATCATTTCTAAACTGTCATAAATTGGCTAATAAAAATTGATTAAATCATCTCGTTTTCGTCCTGAATCCTAAATGTTTACTGAATAATCATGTAATTCATGCTCAATTCTATCCTTCCAATCGAATAATGAGAAATGTTTGATGCCAAAAATCGATATACGAATGACCAGTTGTTGTGATTAATACCGAATCGATCAATTTTGCCTTAGTTTCTCTGAATGGATGTGCGTGTTGGTGTGTTTTAGTGCCTCGAACTACAATGATGTGTGTGTAGATGTCGTCTCATAATTGAGATGTGTGATTATGAGAGTGTGTGTGTGCGTGCCATTGCTACAGCTCAGTTAATAATTGATTTTATTAGATGAGCTAGGGCATCTTGTCAATTTGGAAATTCTCATGCTGCAGGAAAATTCTGTTACTGCTCTACCGGATTCACTGAGCCAGTGCAAATTATTGCGAATTCTCGATATTCGACATAACAAATTGTGCGAGATTCCACCTTTTGTATTCAAGCTGCATAATCTGACACATTTATTGTTGCGATTCAATCGCATCAGAGAGGTCGACAGTGAAATTTCGAATTTGGAAGTAAATCATTCTCATTTTGCTTGGTGTTGTGGATCATTTTTAATGTTTGGTCGGTCTGTGTTCACATAATGATTAATTTTTTACGATTTTCTTTTCTATATTATTGGAGAATAAAATATTGTATGTCCATTTTGAGTGACAAATTGCGTGATGTCATCACAGTATTGGGTATTTTAGAGCAATTTACTAACAATTTATCATTCACACAGCACCAGTGACCAAAATGATTGGCCTGTAAAGAATTTTCTGTTGACAATTAACTGATAATAAAATATATCTCCCAATTTTCGCAGGGATTTTAAGTAATAGTCTAATATTGATCTCTTTTAATAATCAATAATTAATAATGATCCCAATATCGTGTTTATAATATTAGATCGATTAGTGTGATGTTATTAATTAATAAGTTTCCCATTTTCCAGACTTTTTCATCGATTGCTTCTTATTGATAATCGATAATTATGCTGCCATTGTAGCAACAATAAAATATTAAAACTAGAAAGAAATTCTACCAAATAAATCGAATAAAAAAAGAATAATCAAAGAAATATTTATATAAATATTGATTATTGGTTTGAAAATTCAAGTTGCTTGCAACGAGTTTTGTATTGGACGATGTTGAAGCCAAATATTACCATTTGAAATAGATATTGTTTATAATGATAATAATAATAATTATGATTATTATTATTATTATAGACATTTCTTTTCTAAGAAATGTCGAGATTAAATTGATAGAAAGGCAGTATTTTGATGAATAATTGATTAAACACTGTTTTGATTATCAATTAAAATCATTGGATCGCCGTCAAAATTAATTAATTTAATTAATCGATTATTTATCTCGAAATGGCGAACACAATAATAATGATAGAGCTGTATAAAACAATAATAATAATTATTATTATCTATAAAATCAATATAAAATCAATAATGCCAATATTATCTTGATGATGTCTGTGAGATAAATGTTTTGACATCTACCCATAATATTCAATATTTGTTCCAATTCTCTCTAATAATCAATCACAGACAACAGATATTATTTGGCATCAATAATCGTCATAATAGTAGATCATATTATTATTATTATATTTCTTGATCGATGTTATCCCACAGTGGTGATTAATTTAAAATGAGTTTTCAGCAAATATGTATTGATCCAGCGTTATCATTGGTACTCTTTATTTCCATTTTTCTAAAAGAAAATATCTGTGATGATAAAATTGATCGATTTATCACACGAATTCATCTAAGTATATTGATATTGATAATAAAAAATGTGTTCTCTTATTGTTTCATTTCATTATCATCCATCAGTTTTATAATTATACTTGCTTGGTCGTTGATAAAATGAACAAAATAATAATAATAATTATTATTATTATTATTATCCACTTATATTGTCGAATAATAGAGGTGAATGATAGGGGTGACCTTTAATTGATCTCCATTTAAAGTCTGATAAATACATTGGTTTTGGCCCCATTATGATTGCTGGAATTTATTTTCATCTCCTTACCAAAATTGTCGACCTTTCTATATTAATATTATGAAGTGGTCAATGGAACTGTCTGTCGAAACTGAAAATACCCCATTTTAATTTGAGATATTTCTCATTCATTGTTTTGGTTTCGTGAGATATTTTCAAATAACTATGCTCGTGATAAGCATAACATTTTATATGAATCTCATATAAGCTGGAGATAACGAGTAAATATATTTCTTTTAAGATGATGAATGGAGGCTACATTATTTAGATGTGTGTGTCTGGGTGTGATTATTTTGAGATTGTTCTCTTTTGATCTCGTTTTCATTACTATTTTAGAAATTACAAAATCTCACTCTTCGTGAGAACAAAATTCGAATTTTACCGTCAAATCCAGGGCTTGAGAAGCTCGTCAATCTTCAGACATTTGATATTTCACATAACCATCTGGAAATACTACCAGAAGGTTTGATAGTATCTGAAGTTTAATAAGGATGAATGATAAATTTCTTATCTCAGCGATTGGAAATTGCTCTAAGCTCACCACACTGAATCTTCAACACAACGAGTTAAAATCCATTCCTGAGACAATTGGTAATCTCACTGCTCTAGAACGATTCGGATTGAGATACAATCACTTGACTTCGTTGCCATCTTCTCTCAGTTGTTGTCGAATGCTCTGTGAGTTGAATACGGAAGGAAACAATATATCACAACTTCCTGTAATTATATATTTTACTTATTATCATTATTGTTATGTTATCTGGTATCAGGAGGGCTTATTGGCTCATCTTACACACGTTAGTAGCATTACATTATCAAGGAATTATTTCTCCAGTTTCCCTCTTGGTGGACCTCAACAGTTTGCATCGACACAAACATTGAATTTAGATCACAATCAGATCACTCAAATACCATTCGGTATTTTGTCAAGGGCTTCTTACTTGACTCATCTGAGCATGAAAGATAATCTCTTGACAGGTCTCCCACCTGGTAGAGAGTATTTAACAATCTCAAATAATTAAATAAGATTTACATTGTTAGACGTGAGAAGCTGGGAGAATCTGGTCGAGTTAAATCTCGGCACAAACCAATTAGCAAAGGTGCCAGATGATATCGAATATCTCATTAATTTGGAAGTGCTCATTCTCAGCAACAACCAGTTCAAGGTGCATATATGTATTGATGTTAAATTGATTATTATTATTATTAGGATTATTATTATAAGGGTTATTATTATCATTATTATTACTATCATTTGGATTATTATTATTATTATTAGGATTATCATATATTTGGTTGATCATTTATTGGAATCAGAATATGTTATAATCCTCATCTATTCAATTGCTGAATCTTCATGAGTTTAAAATTTTATTTTGAACGTTATTTTCACAAAGTATTTCCATAGCAACAATTTTTTGTTTGTAAATTGCATCGATCCTATGTGAATAACGGTTTCATCAAATATCAGAGATTATGATAACACACACATTAACAATAAATCATTTTTGTCGGACACAGCTTAGCTATGGATATGTTGATGTGATATTTATCCTGCAACAGTTGTCAACAATTTTCATTTGAACTTGGAACAATTTTAATGCAATAATGGAACAATTTTCAACACATTCCTAATATATGCGGCGCATAACAGAAAGGTCCTTTCTTATTCGGATATTATTGTGAATTTTTGCATTTTATTGACAGAAAAATTAGCTGCAATATCGAATTGCTATGATATCAAACGAGCTGTGAAGAGTAAACATAGTATTCATGATTATCACTCCATGCTTTGATAGTTTTTGATCCCATTTCTGACATATTGATAATCTATATTAACAGATAATATGTGTTAGGTGCTATTATTATTGAATAAGGCAAGCATTAGAAACTAACGGAACAGTCAGGCCACAAATTTATGTTTAAGCTCCAATTATTTAAACTAATAAAATATTTTAAACTTATTTTTTAAAATACACACAATGTATTGATAAATAAATCAATAACACGTGTGCAATAATAGATCATTGATAAATATGGTCACCATAATAACATGTAATAAAATTATTTAATAATTTCTTGCTTAAGAAATCCTTAACGGGTTCCATTAGAATTGATAAATCAATAACGAATATGAGGTGATGAAATGATTTTCAAGATTGAGTTAATGCTTAAGAAATGCGAACGATTGTCTTGGACAAAACTGTATTTTCTCATTTATTGTCGTATTGTTGATAAATGATTGTCATTGTTTCGGCTTTATTTACACTTGTTGGTGTTGGAGTGACTATTAAAATAGTGGAGACTTTTATATCAGTGTACTTTTGATTGCCTTTATGTCTCATTTAAATTGTTCAGCATTTGTGTACCTGTTAAAAATATCATTTCAAGTATCATCAAGCACATGATTTTTGTATTTGTGTAACAGACAACAAATACCGCTTATTTTATAAGTTTTTAGGCGTCACATTGTATGCGATGTTGTGAGGAGTGAGTGGATATAAATATGATGATGATGATGATGATAAAACATCATTGACAATATCAACACGACTGCTTTTACCACACTGCTACTGTATTACTTCTGTGTATGTACAAGCAATGCATGACTTTATCGCGCATGTATGGTTTGTATGTTGCAGGTTTCGACATGTTTACTACCTAAATAACAAGCTGTATCTATACGTTTATCCTTTCTCGATCGTAGAGCTAAATAAATCAATGCGTGCTACTAAATTGCATATCAGGTATAAAAATAGGATTTATAATTTCTAACGTGACTGTATATCGCGACGGCTTGATCTCGAAGTGAGGAGAATCGATATCGAGATTCTATTAATTGGGTGATATTTACTTACGTTTACGCATGTATATATCAATATCAATGTTCGCTAGTGCTGTTTTGATGTATCATATATTGATAATTTAATGATGAATGGGTTTTAACCAGTGTACTGAAGTGGTAGATCACGATTATCAATACATAAATGTATTCCTTTATCGATTGGCACAAATCTTGAAAACAAAAGTATGACATTCCTTGACACTTTAATCGTTTCGTAGGGAAGGCGATTAGTTTAAATATATTGGTATTCAAACAGGCGAATTTATGTAAATTTTGATATCAAGACCATCAAAGTGCTCATTCGAAAAGTCTCTTGAGTTATAGCTTGAGTATACAGCAGAGGATATTGAAATAGCTTTGAATCGTTCTTGGAATGCATCTTCAAATAAAAAAAAACATACTTATGCGTTGCGAATCTATCTTGTGTACAACTCGATAATTATATTTGTTATTCAATACAGTTCGTTCATGCATCAATATTCTCAATAATAACTCGAATATATTTTTTCTACAAAACAGTTATTACTTGAAACGACTGCAATAACCATTTCATTTTTATTCCAGAGATTACCTCCGACGATTAAAAAATTACAGAAATTGAGAATTCTTGATCTTGAAGAGAATCTGCTCGAATTTCTTCCTCCTGATATCGGTTAGATATTCTATTGATATAATAATAATAATAATAATAATAATAATAATTCTATTAATTATGACCATATGTCAATTCGCTATCAATCAATTATTATTTTGTAAAATATATTGTTTTAATCGCCTATCTATTTGATCTGATCAGCATCTGAACAACTTGTGTCTTATCAATGCTTATATATTGAAAACATGATACAGTTTGATAAATGCCATTGAGAAGACTTCAACGGGTACAGAAATAATGTTTTATAATACCATCTCTCAAATATTATAATATAATGTTATTATCATTATTATTATGAATATGGATTTAATAATAATATGAATGAACTCAATTGAATCTTAAGATACTGCAATATATAAACGAAAATGGTGGAGCCTCCTATTTTTAAATGTGGAAACATTTTTCAAAAATTTTTGTACTTAAAAGATTTAAAGACGACAAACTCTTCAATTGCCAACGTTATCTATACAAAATGGATATTACTTTGCTAAGGTCTACAGCAGGGGTCTCCAAACTTTTTCAGCAAAGGGCCACATTGCTGATTTTTCAAAATTTGGAGGGCCAAAACTATGATAGGTTTACAAATATTGTGGTTCAAAATGATTAGTTAAAATCATTTATAAGTCATTTAAATGTTCATCAGACAACCGTGACCTGTAGCAAGATTTTTGTCATAATGTCCGTGTGTTTCATAGTAAGCTTGGCGGGCCGTACTTTGGAGACCCCTGGCATATTTTGGCATAAATCTTTAAATTTACACTAAGGTGTGAAAAATAGAAAAGTAATTTATGACCAGTAATTATTACAGGATAAATTTCTTCTCTCAAGGATAGATTTCTCCTGGATTATAATTCAAACTTAGTTACAATGCTCATACAATTTTCTCCATGAAATATTTCAATTCAAGCATAACAGTTACACCATTCAGCTTGCAGTGATATCACAGAATCTGTTATATTGATTTTCGATTGTCATACTTTTGACATTTTTCGCACTATACGATTTTTCCAATTCTGAGTCCGGCACTTCGTATTGGAATAATTTTTTAAAATTTTTTAACGGAGAATCTTCCATTGTAGCCCTATTTAAGATTAGATTAGATTGCTCATTTGAGTCAGTTATTTATATTTATATCTCATTGAATTAGATAATTTCTGGGACTCTGTAATTTGATATCCTCCATTTGATCGAATTCCCCCCCCAACAATCGTGCCTGAAGATATTGTGTCTACTCATTTAATACTCTGTCATTTTCTTTCTTTATGTCGTTCCTCGGTAAATTCTTTATTTTGTTTACCTTGTCGTTTTGCTTCACGCTCAGCATCTTATAATATAAAATTAGAAATGAATAATAATAAAGGAATAATAATAATAATGATAATTGGAGTTTTCATTCAATAAATTTCGTTTGGTCATTTTTATCGTCATAGTTAAAATTATTAATCAATTATTGACAAATTTATTGATAACAATATTGACAAATTATTGACAAATTATTGACAAATTTATTGAAAATCCATAAATTAAAAAATATTCGATAATTACAATAAAATTTATAAAAAATTGGCAGCGTTTATTCGAAATGATGTCACAATTTATTATAAATAAGGCCTCGTTAATTCCTTCCATGTGTAGCTTTTGTGATTTGATATATTTTATAGTTTATCCTCTTCACAATTGAAATTGTCTCACTTATTTTTTCCTTGTTTGCTGGGATAATTTTTTGTTTACTTTTTCAGACCTTTTTGATGTCATAATCAGATCGTTGAGCCAACCATATATCGAAAGGTCGGATTGAGAATTCTGATTCGTTCTATTATCACTGTATAATCTGTATAATCATCTGTTCTAATATTTATCAAGAATTAATAAGACTTTTAATGTGAAAACTTGTTCTGTCCAATCGATAAAAATTGGAAAATATTCAAATTTATTATTATAATGACTTTTATTGATATTTTTCCAATCAAATTCGATGATTGGTGGTTTTACAATAAAGCAGTCAATATGTCGGTGTTGAATAGATAGATATATTCACTACAATGTTTTACTTTTCCATACGGCGTTGATTGGATAATAAGTTTAGTCAAGCCCTCACAACTATTATTTGCAACAACAAATCGGTTTCGGCTCCATGGAAATTTTATTTCAAATTGGAAATCTTATTAATGAAAGACGAATTTGATAAAATAAATGTGATAGCTCTTCGAGAGAATGACTGACAACATTACAACATTTAGCGCCGTAAGGTACAATATGATTGAGGAGCGATATAAATATTTAGATATTTCAAACGAAATATAATTTGGATCAATTAGACAAGATGATATTGACAAACGCATTCGATCTCTATTAAACCGATTAATTTTTGCAGGGTGCTTGCAAGAATTGCAAAAGCTGACTGTCCAATCCAATCGACTTTTAGAACTACCACCAACAATAGGGTACGTCACAATTTATTTTTTATTATCTGCCTTCATAACTCGAATTATTTACAGAAATCTTCGCAACTTAACCTACCTTGCGGTGGGAGAGAACGATTTACATTCTTTACCAGCAGAAATAGGTTTGATTAAATGATTTTCAAGCATTACATCGTCGTCACAATTAATCATTTAGGAGTGATGACGGCTCTAGAAACTCTCTACTTGAATGATAATCTGAACTTGAATGATTTACCATTGGAACTGGCTCTTTGTTCCAATTTACAAATAATGAGTATAGAAAATTGCCCACTAAACAAGATCCCCCTTGAAATAGCCAGTGGCGGGCCGTCTCTGGTGATTCAGTATCTGAAATATTTCATGCAGCAGATCACTAATCCTCAAGAACAACAAAACTAGTCCATCCATCTACGATAACAATTTATCGATCTCCGTTTCTCGTTCTCTTTGTTTCTCTTTCAGCGTCGGTCAGTCAATCAGGTTCCAGCACAGGTGTGCATGGAAACCAGTAATTATTGATCGATATGAATGAATGCGCACAATTTTGTTTTTGTTCTTTCAAATTAATAATGAACAATGATAAATTTATATTGATTATTGATTATTATTATTATCGATATTGTCTATTAACCATCTTGTCGGATGGAACATGTTGATTATTGATTATTAATATTGATGTAATTGTGTAAGACTTTTGGACATTTATCACGCTTCGCTATTTGCTTGCTTCGAAATAACATTTTTATAATGATGATAATAATAATAATAATATCCATTATAAATCAATAATAATATCCATTACAAATCAATAATAATATCCATTATAAATCAATAATAATATCCATTATAAATCAATAATAATATCCATTATAAATTAATAATAATATCCATTATAAATCAATAATAATATCCATTATAAATTAATAATAATCCAATCAATAATAATCATTGTAAACAAATCTTGTTCATCATTGTTGCTTTGTGGGATCAAGTTAATTATTTAAAATCAATATTTTTATAATCATTTATTAGTTAGTCTATGAGTTCTGCAACCTACATGTCATAATTATCGATTAACTTTATCTCGATGTTGCACCATAATAAGGAGATTAATATAGCAGCGTGTCAACATTTGATTATGAATAGATCCAATTTCAATAGATTCATCTCACTCGCAATTCCAAAACAATACCAATTTACAGGTTATAATATATTTTTAAGTGGATTTTTGTTGAAAATCATGGCTCCTTTGGCAAAACAAGTATTACTAAAGATTTTTCTTTAAACATTCCCACTTTGTTTTTCATTTTGATAATCATTTATTGGTTTTCTAGAATCAGTACAGGCTTGTGACAATTTGTGATTTCGTTCTAATCTTTTATAAAAGAAAAAATCATTAAACTTATTATCTAATTTTCCAATCTATTATTCTTCAACATTGAATCGAAATCCAAAATATCCAACCCTCCTTTACCTCTACAAACTTCACCAATACTCTCTATTGTTTATCGTGATTGATTGAGTTATCATGAATTGATTCTTTTACTTGTAAAAAATATTATTTCTAAAAATTTTTCAGTTTTACTACTTTAATTTTCATGATACTTTTTCATATCACCAATGAGCTTTCAAGATATTTTTGTCATCATGAACACATTTTTCCACAAAACGTTTGTTAACAGCATTAAATTATTTCTGCGGATTTCCCAAATTTATTGTTTTGTGACTTCCGAGAATTGCTTTCATTTATGGCACAGATATGATTAACAATATTGATGGGTTGGTAATGTTAGTAGCGTGAGTTCTAGTGTGTATGTCTTTTAACTGTAAGTTAAAAACAAAAAAATGAACACAGTATTTGTTATCTCCATTAAATTAATATTGTTCGCACAATTTTCACGCACTCAATTATTTTGTAAGACAAATTGGTGAGGTAATCTTGCCGTGAACGCAACAACACTAGTGTTGTCCTTAAAATTTTGATGATATTGTTGGGGTTTTATTTAGTTAAATTGAATATGATCGAAAATTTTGCGTTATATGAGATAGCTATAAGTTAGTAATATGGTTACGATTATAATGAAGGTTACGATTTTATTTCCAAACATAATCTGCTACTCCAAGATAAGTAAAGTGTTCGTAATTTATAACAATAATAATAATAGTAACATTATTTATAGTAAGAGCATTAATAAAATTCCTGAAAACATCGTTACCTAATAATCAATAACACAAATTCGGCTGAAAATAAATTATATTAAATAAATCAAATTTAAGTTTCTAAGCACTAAAGATAATCAAATATCTAATGTTCTCGTCTAGACTCTTCAGTCAAAGAAGTCAAATATGTCTGGCTAAGTGGTAGGACATCTCTGTGGATATAATAGATTGTAACCTTAGATATTTTAAAACTACCACATGGCTGTCGAAATAGCTGTGAGAGCATAATAATAGAAATTAAATTTACTCATCATTTTAAATTTTGGAAAAATATAACTGGGGTTGATTTGCTTCGTATATAAATTGTTCTGAGAACATTGTTTCGTTTGGAATAAGTTAATATGAACAATAAAGGTAAATGTAATAAAGGTGATGTAATATTTGGTTAATGATTCAGAGCCGAGTAAAATGATTCAACAAAAATATTTCAAATGAGCTAAGTGCTAAATATTTGAAGGGCGTGAAATAAAGTGCTAACAGTTTTTGTGCAAACTGACTGAATTTATTTCCACTTATAGTTATTTTGTAGGCTGCACTGGTCATTTATAAGTGGATAATTTTTTGGTCTTGTTTGATGCTAATTTTATCAACAGTTAAAATGACATGTCTAAATTTAGCAGTGTCGTACTATTTTTAGATACTTTAGTTACTAAATTAACTTACAATATTTATATTACTGACGCATTTGCTAAAAATAAAACTAGAAATAAAATTTCTATCGGCTTTGGTTATTTTCTCAAAGACCTTGCAATCCTTTAAAGAAAAAGAATTTGTTGTGTTAAAAAAAATGTTTTATTTGATTTTAATATATTTTTTTAAATTTATTTATCTTTCAATTAGGTTTTGTGTTTTTATCTATTTATTTCTGTTGTCTATTGTGGGATAAATTTCTGGATTTTTATATTTTTGTTTCTAATTGGTTTGCTCTTTAAAATTTTAAATTATAATATTTTTGCTTGATAAACGACTTTATCATATTTTACTGGCTAGGTTTGTACTCCACAATATATATTTTATGAGTTCTTCTCTTTTTGAAACCAAAAGGGCTGATTATTATTTTCGTGTATGAAACATAAAAATTAAAGATTCGATTATCGAAAAATTATGATTTTTTCAAAATTTCGAATTGATTGATTCAAATGTGATTCAAGGAGCAGTTATGAATTCACTTATGAATTTCGCTTCGAGATTGTGGTTTAGTAAGAACAGATTCTCCCTACTACTATTCTCCCTACTACTTAAATTGAACTGCAATGATTGATAAGTTAAAAGTTGATTTAAAAAATTAATACATGATGTTATACATTTTATGTTTTAACCCGCTCTTCGAAATAATTACAATTATTATTTAATTAATTACAATTATTATTTAATTAATTACAATTTTCCTTTTAGCTAATTATTAATCCAAGAATTTTTCAAGGTAAAAATGTTTAATAAAAATTGATTGTTCCACAATCGTTCATGCAATAAAAATTAAAATGTCACTAAAATTGTCATACATAAAATACTATGACAGTTATCGATCCATTTCGAATAAACTGCAAGGCATACAAAGATTTATAAACTATAAAATAAAGTTACACTATTCATCTATAATAAATTGATGTCAATTATTGATTTTTTAGATTTTTATCTGAACACGATTCATCAGTTCCCCAACATAATAATAATTTTTTAAGGTTTTGTTGACTTTGACTGGACTGTCTGTTCACATAATAAGTCAATTTTTGAGTATTCTTCGTTAGTTGCTTCATTGGTTAAATTCTTTCACAAGATCCTAGCTTCCTTTGATTACAAAAGGGAAAAAACATTTAAGATATTAAGGTTATTGATTATAAACCTTTGGTGTAATGGATACATCGAGTAGCTTTATTCTAATATTGTCTGTCATATTTTCGAACATTAATGTTCAGGGTCTCTTTTGCCTTCTTAGACATTGACTCTAATAACATTTTGCACCGATAGGTGCTAGTAGCAACATTGCTCGTCAGTAACAGTCATGACAAACATAAATATAAATATGTATCAAACAACTGATTATTAAAACAAGATATCACGTGATTGTACCATTCGCACTTTTTATTGAAAACAAATATAATAAATTAACACACAAAGAATGAGGCAATAAAATTTATTCGTATTTACAAGTATGTTAAGTTTTGCACAATAACGGATATTATTAGAAATCCCTTTTGATCTTGATTTTCCTCTCAAACTATATTACTCAATCAAAAAATATATCAGGGTTATGCAATCACACAGTTTAATACAAATGTTCAACAAGGGAAGGTATGTATATAAATTTATGATATATCGTTGATAAATATGAACTATATTGTGATGTTCAGCTTGTTCGACTCGTATTTGATGGATTCGAGGACCTTGCCCCACCATGTCTTGCTTCTCCGAGTGCCTGGGATATAAGTGTTTACCCCATTTAGTGTGTCGCTAATATCATTGACCTCCATCTCAGATCTTGGTGCTGAAAATTTTTGGCACCTACGGAATGTTTTTAATGTACTTCCTCATCATGATATCTATCTCCAGCAGTAGCGTGAATGTAATATAATAATTTCTCAAGTAAAAGGTGCTTTCAGTTTGAACAAATGGTTCCAGTGCTCTTAACTTCTGCCACGATTTGTAAGCTTATCCATTACATTTTGGAGGTCACTGAATAACCCTTCCGTTTAGTTGTGTAATTTCAAACTGAAATTCACCACCAGGTAACGATAATGGTCTCCTAGCTTAATGAAGGGAATAAGTTCATTGTTAACCATGATTCTATCTAATATTGATCCCTCCAACTTATTATGCACGTAACCGCATTTCGACGACTTGAATTTGAATCATAAGATTATTGCCATATCTGTTGCCTCGTTGATCATAGATTGGATACTTTCTGCATTCCTACCGATCAGCACAAAGTCCTCCGAGTATGCCAGGCAAGATATTTTATTGTTTGCCAGACGTCCACCCATTCAGTTATTATCATTATATAAAATTTATTACTTGTTTATATTATTTAAAATTATCTCTGTGTATTCGTGTTTGTGGTTGGCTTTGTTTATTTGTATTATCAGTCTCTATATTGATTTCATTGTGAATCAATTCCGACTTGATCAGTCTCTGTGAGCTCTGACCAACCCCTTAAGGTGCACAAATTAAACCTTAACTTATAGTGTTCTTTCTTCACCTCGCTATCTATACTCTGTGGAGATAGCATGATAGGCAACAATGATCCAGGTAATATTTTTATCAGTCTCAAAAATGTATTTTACTGGCAAACAAATCTAAATTTTAATGACTTTATTCTATTGAATCAACAACGCAACGCATTACGTTTACAGTAACGTTTATTAGTATTATAAAAATGATACAATTATACACGTATAAAATGTGTTGGTTAATGCTACGATATACAACTAAATAAAATGACCTAGACGGCTACAAACTACAAATTCAGGAAGAATACTGTTGCGTACTTCAACTCGAGAAGCAGAACCTTTACCTCAAGATGGTTGAGACACAGCTAGATAATAGAATGATAACGTGAAATACAATGTATAATAACGATGATGATTTTATACTATGATCTGACTCACTTGATTTGATGGCAAACAATGAATTCAAGAAAACATCTTTCATGACGACTGCCTGCTCTTCTCAGAAAGGCACATGACAGCAATGACTAGAAATGAGATAAGATGTAGAAAGTTTTTAATTTTAGAACCCTTTCTGAGCAGAGCACTGGCCCTAGATAATATAGAAGAAATTAAAGAATTCCTATCGTTCAAATACTTTGACAATAGAGAAATCATCTTCTGCCCTCTTCTGGTCCAGACAAGGAAGTGGGTTGTGGTCATTATTCACGTACTAGACGTAACAATTACAATACTCGACCCAGAAGGTGACATACAGACAGAAGAAAAAGAAAGCATCATCAACATCACAAATACAAACATATCTCGACTATTGTGGAAAAATGAAAAACTCAAACCAGTCAACACCAACTGTACTCGCCACCTACAATCAAACTTCGGTGAAAGTGGTCCTCTCGTCTTTGGCTACATAAGAAATACATGCAACAGAGTACCCCTCGACAACATAAAAAGTCTCTATAGAAACTGCAAGACCACACTGAAATGTGGTGATTATGGGACGAACCCAATCAAGATGAAGCGCGGGGTCCGTCAAGGATGCCCTATATCAATGCTGCTATTTAATATAGCTATGAACCCAATCTTGGTCAAATTGGAGAATAACAAGCTTGGTAGGCTACTCGTGGCGAACCACAAAATATCGTATCTGGCTTACGCAGACGCGCTAATCTGGAGGAATGGAGATAGTATTCAGGACATGATAAACGAGGCCACCGATCTAGCCACTATTTTGGGTTTTAAATTTAAAGCGGCAAAGTGTGGTTATGTCCATAATGTAAGGAAAGGATTCCTCCTTGATAAGATTAAAGTTAACAATGAAGAGATACCAACAATTACCTTGGAAGACCATTATAGGTATCTTGGAGTTAACTTTAGTCTCAAATTACACAATTCAACGAAGGGACTATTTAATGATCTTCAACTTTCTTTAGGAAAACTATCCAATTCAATTCTCCTTCCTTGGCAAAAATTAAGAGCCTTGGAACTTTTTATTCAAACAAAATCAACGTTCTACTTGAGAAATTACTACATAACATTCACGCGCCTGCTAGAGATGGATGTTATGATGCGGAAATACATTAAGAACATATTAGGAGTTCCGAAATACTGCAGTACGAACTGCCTATATGCATCCAAATCAAGTGGAGGATGTAGGCTTAGAAACTTGTGTGAGGATTACACTACGCAATCCATCATGCATGTTTTCTACCTGCTGACGAGTAAACATAAAATGACAAGACAAGTTGCGATCCATTCTCTATGCCAGGCTGCGAAAACAGAGACATGCACCGACACTTGTAACATATCACAAGCACTGGAGTGGATAAACACACACATGACCCAGACTCAGAGAAGTAAGACATGGTTGGGCAAAGTCCGCGAGTCGATCAAATATGCGGCAAACAAATTAAACACTAAGGTCCAATTCATATATGTTAACGAAACCATCATGCTCCGAGTCGACCAAAACATACATGTAGAAAATAGGGTCTTTTCACATTCCGGAATCATAGAACCCAAGAAATTCAAGGAGTCGCCAAAGTTGTTAAGGAGGTGTTTCGTTCAATCTTACCAGATTGAGTGGACAAAGCAAGTAAGAAGTGGGAGGTATAACAATTTTTTAGGTACCGTTAGCCCACTGTGTAGCAAGCTTGTCTTTCATGGGTACCTATCGATTGCCGAGTTCCACTTCATTCACAAGGCAAAGACAGACACCCTGCCAACACTCAACAAGAAATTCATGAATGGTATGGCGTGTCGAAAATGCCTATATCCAACAGAATCTCAAACACATATTTTTACAATGTGCCCACCATCGAGTTCTTTTAAAACATATAGGCACAATGAGATTGTTGATATAGTAGCACGTTTTGTACAATACAATACTGATTTTAGGATTTTTATTGATGAAAAATGCCAGTTTGTTGATTCCAAATTACGAGTCGATTTGCAAATGATCAATGAGCGTAAATCAACAATTATGCTCATTGATATCAAGTGCCCAATGGATGAACCCAAGTT